>JANAVB010000214.1:0-64253 GCA_029216955.1 Iris pallida | reverse complement strand
GTAAACATGATTGACAAATCCTAGGGTTGATTATGTATGACTAAACTCTTGCTAGTCCTAACATTTTGTAACGACTAGCTTCATGATCAGCTGAATATATATTTGGGACGCCTTATTATGTATATTTAATGATCATACATCTTGCGACTTTACTTACTTGTGGTGATTGAGACACTAGGCTTGTTCATGACCATAAGAGACTGTTGGCTTGTAGAAAACCCTCACATATCTAGACAGCCGTGACCGTATATCGAGGTGGTTTCCATTTCAATATACGTAGCTGGCTATGCCTGCCCCCGCTCTCCAGTATTCTGGTTCTGGGGCGTGACATGGTTTAAGTGGTGGCCCATGCAGGTCTTGTAAATCAAGATGTGTGGAGGTTTACCACATAGATGTCTCAATCAGTACTCGTCCTTGATCTCTGTTCGTATCCTCTGAATCCCTGGATTCTTGCCCTGATCCTTGCTTATATCATTGATCTGTCTTGGTCCTTTCCTTATTGATCCCTGTGTCATCTTCTTCAGCGGCACTGTACCTGGTCTTACCGATCGACGAGGTGGAGCACATCCCGTGGATCAGCAGCAACCCGGAGATCTAGTCCAGCATTCCGGGGCAGCCTCTAGAGTTGTGCCTACTGGAGGAGAGTCACCAGTTCGGCCCGTCCAGCCCGCGGAGCCAGATGATGGTACCTTAGTAGGCCTCGTCAGAACCTTGATAGCTTCCCAGGATCGTCGCAGCGACGTCCTGTACCAGACAGTTCAAGATGCTTTGGCCAGAGGCGGACATCCAGGGAACCAGGCGGCAAATAGCTTCAAGCGATTGAACCCTCCTTTCTTCGACGGCAGCGAGGATGCGATTGTCGCGGATGCATGGCTTCAGGATACTGAGGTGGTTCTGGAAGCGGCTAGGACACCTGAGAATGAGAAGGTGGCGGTGGTACGCCTACAGTTGTTGGACTTAGCTCGCAATTGGTGGACGACACAGGCGATGGGATTAGTGGCACCCATTGCTTGGGCAGTATTTAGGGAGAGATTCCAGACGAAGTACTTTGATGCTGTGGCTCGGTACGACCTGCAGACTAGATTTACCAACTTGAAGCAAGGAGGCAGGATAGTTGACAGTTATGCATCGGATTTTTCTAGGCTGAGTAGGTTTGCCCCCACCTTGGTGGCAACCGAGCTCGATAGAGCCCAGCGGTTCCAGCAGGGACTGCATTTGGAGATCTTGTTGGCGGTTGAGCAGTTCGAGCACCAGACGTTCGATGCAGTCTTGAGAGCAGCTAGGAGGCATGAGTATACCTCCCAGAGGATCGTGGATAGGACCGGAGGTAGGAAGCGGTCCCATAGTCAGATGCACCAATCATCAGCTCCAGCCCCGGCAGTTAGAAGTTTGACCATTGGGACTCCAAGGCGGACGGCCTCAGTAACGTCGGTTCAGCATTCGACCCCGACATACCCGCAGCAGCAAAGCAGAAGCAGACTTCCGCGATGGGATGTTCTCATTGCGAAAAGCCAGGGCATGTGGTGGCAAACTACCGCAGGGCACAGGGATTGTGCCTGGCTTGTGGAGCAGCAGATCATAGGATTGGGGCTTGCCCGAATAGGGGTGGTTCATCTGCATCCAACCCTTCTAGCTCTTCGGTGAGAGGACCGGCCCCAGCACCAGTTCAGCAGCAGCAGTATCAGTCTTCGAGGCCCTTGCCGCCTCAGTCTCAGGCATTCCAGCAACAACACCCCCAGCAGTATGCACAAGCCCAAGCTCAGACCCAGAATAGGCAGAGAGGTTTCCAGTAGAGGGGACCAGCAGCCAGAGGACAAGGTCAGGCCATGATGATGGCTATAGAAGAAGAAGTTGTACCAGGTGAGGTAGTGGCAGGTACTATTCTCGTCAACTCCTTTCCAGCTTCGGTATTATTTGATTCTGGTGCATCGTATTCATTCATGTCTGCACGATTCGCGACACGGATAGGATTGGAGCCTGAGTCATTATCAGTTAGGCTCAATATACTTACTGGTAATGGTCTTGTGGGAGTAGATCGAGTATTTTCCTCGAGTCGGATCGTAATTAGCGGTAGGAAGTTCCCCGCTAGATTCATAGAGTTTCCTATGGTAGACTATGATGTAGTCCTAGGCATGGATTGGTTGAGGAACCAGTATGCTAGGATAGACTGCCATTTGGCAGGGTTGTCTTTAGTATTCCCGGCGAGCCAGAGTTTTCGTTTTCCAGAGGCGCAGTGGAGCCATCTTCTCCAGCATTACGGATGGCAGTAGCAGCAGTGCAGTTACCCCGGATAGTTGAGGAATTTCCAGATGTCTTTCCAGAGGAGCTTCTAGGGATGCCGTCAGAGCGGGAGATTGAGTTCACTATAGACTTGATTCCCGGGACAGTACCAGTGTCAGAGCGAGTCTACAGGATGGCGCCTTCAGAATTGGAGATTTTGTACAAGATGATTGAAGAACTGAGGACCAAAGGATTCATCCGTGCAAGTGGATCGCCTCGGGGAGCCCGATGCTTATTGTGAAAAAGAAGGATGGTACGTCCAGGCTATGTTGATTATCGTACCTTGAATTCGGTGACAATCAAGAACAGAAACCCTCTTCCGAGGATAGATGACTTGTTTGATCAGCTCAGAGGGGCTTCAGTATTCTTGAAGATTAACTTGCGGTGGGTACCACCAGATCAGAGTCAGAGAGCAGGACATTCCGAAGACAGCATTCAGATCGAGGTATGGGCATTAGAAGTTCCTTGTTATGCCCTTTGGAGCGACCAATGCGCCGGCCGTATTCATGGACCTCATGAATCGCATTTTCATGCCTTACTTGGACCAATTTGTGATCGTGTTCCTAGATGACATCCTGGTCTACAGCAAGAGTGAAGAAGAGCATGAACAGCATCTCAGAGTCGTCCTTCAGACGCTTAAGGAGCATCAGTTGTACGCCAAGTTCAGTAAATGTGAGTTCTGGCTCGATCGTATTTCGTACTTGGGTCACATCATACCCGAGGAGGAGTGGAAGTGGATCCCCAGAAGATTGTGGCTATCGAGTCATGGCCGGTACCCAGCTCAGTGGCAGAGGTTCGTAGCTTCCTTGGATTGGCCGGCTACTACCGGCGGTTCGTCTCAGATTTTGCTAGGATTTCAGCGCCGATGACCCAGTTGACCCGCAAGGATGTGCCATTTGTTTGGACAGCAGAGTGTCAGGAATTATTCGAGAAGTTGAAGCGAGGTTTGATAACGGCTCCCATTCTCACCCTTCCAGAAGGGACCGGAGGATTCACAGTTTATTGCGACGCTTCAGGCAGAGGATTGGGGTGTGTCTTGATACAGCATGGGAAGGTAATATCTTATGCGTCACGCCAACTTCGTGATCATGAGAAGAATTACCCGACCCACGACTTAGAATTGGCAGCGGTAGTGTTTGCTTTGAAGTTGTGGAGACACTACTTGTACGGAGATAGAGTGGAGATTTACTGATCATAAGAGCCTGAAGTATGTTTTCACCCAGAAGGACCTTAATATGCGGCAGAGAAGATGGCTCGAGCTATTGGTGGATTATGATATGGATTTGCAGTATCACCCGGGAAGGCCAACGTTGTAGCAGATGCATTGAGCAGGAGAGCCGGAGTTTATTTACTGACGGCGCAACCAGAATTATTGGCAGATCTTCAGAAGATGGGAATTGAAGTGGTTCTTCCTACCAGTGTGGCATTGATGGCCAGTCTACAGGTTCAGTCCAGCATAGTTGAGAGGATCCGGATGGCGTAGTCAGCAGATTCCAAGCTTCAGCGACTCAGAGCAGAATGTGAAGCAGGAAGAAGGCCAGTGTTACGTATCCATGAAGACGGTACACTTCGACACGGCACTCGTCTTTGTGTACCCAGTGGAGATATCCGACAGGAAGTCATGGCAGAAGCCCACAGTTCACAGTATTCTATTCATCCAGGTGGTACGAAGATGTACCGTGATATCCGTCAGCATTTTTGGTGGAATGGCATGAAGAGGGAGATAGCCCGGTTTGTCTCTCGGTGTTTGGTTTGCCAACAGGTTAAAGCTGAACATCAGAGGCCCGCTGGACTTCTTCAGCCCTTATCGATCCTAGAATGGAAATGGAAACATATAACCATGGATTTCGTGACCGGATTGCCCAGATCTCCGGCCGGCAGAGATGCTATTTGGGTAATTGTGGACAGGCTTACCAAGGTGGCACACTTTCTCCCATTCAGAGTAGGACAGTCGACGGCGCAAATAGCAGAGATGTACCTCAGGCAGATCGTCAGGCTTTACGGTGTGCCGGTCAGCATCACCTCAGACAGGGATTCAAGGTTCACATCATACTTTTGGCACAGCTTACAGAAGAGTTTGGGGACTCGTCTTCAGTTCAGCTCAGCTTATCACCCACAGACGGATGGCCAATCAGAGTGCACAATCCAGACCCTTGAAGATATGTTGAGATCTTGCACCCTTGACTTCGGTGGTTCATGGGAGAATCATCTGCACCTGGTGGAATTCTCGTACAACAACAGTTATCAGGCCAGTATCCAGATGGCACCCTTCGAGGCTCTCTATGGCAGGAAGTGCAGATCCCCGCTAGCATGGGACGATGTCGGAGAGAGGCAGCTGCTCGAACCCGAATTGATTTCCCAGACGGTTGAAGTGGTCAGGAAGGTCAGAGATCACCTCCGAGTTGCCCAGGACCGTCAGCGCCATTGGGCCGATGCTCATCGTCGTCCCTTAGAATTTGATGTCGGCGACCATGTATTCCTTAGGATCTTGCCTAACCACGGCGTCATTCGCTTTGGCGTACGGGAGAAAGCTTAGTCCTAGGTATATAGGGCCGTTCGATATTCTAGAGCGAGTAGGAGATGTATCCTATCGTCTCGCTCTTCCGCCGTCGCTAAGTGAGGTGCATGATGTATTCCATGTGTCCCAATTACGACGGTATATTCCGGACCCGAGCCACATCCTAGACCATTCGGAATTGGTTGTTGGTACCAACCTTTCGTATGAGGAGAGGCCCGTGTCTATTTTGGACCGGAGGGAAAAGATACTCAAGAACAAGACTATTAAATTAGTCCGTGTTGCTTGGGGTCATCACTCTCTAGGTGAGTCAACGTGGGAGCATGAGGACGACATCCGATCGCGATATCCCTACCTGTTTGACTCGTGAGGTATAATGTCTTTCTTATGCCTTATATTTTCCCTTCCTTGCTTGCATTGTATGATTGGACTGCTTAGTGTAGCTTGCCTGTGCTTAGTGTAGCTTGTCGTGGCAATCTCTAGCTCCTTGATTAAATTCTGAGGACGAAATTCTTTTAAGGTGGGTAGAGTTGTCACCCTCATTTCCCGTATTTTCCGTATTTCGTATTTATACTCGTATCTAGATTTTGGCATGTATTTTTATTTTTCTCGACTTGTGGAATTTCGGTATTTCTCGTATTTTGGATTTTGGGCTTGGCTCGGTTTTAATTGGTTTGGAATCGGTTTGGTTTGGTTTATGTATTGGAACACCTTAGCCCTAAGCTCCACCCTCAAACTCACCACAATACCCTCTTTATAACTCACCAACCTCTTCTCTCTCTTCAACCACCATTAATTTCTTCTCTTCTTCTTCTTCTTCTCTTCCTCCACACAACTCCCCAACCCTTAGGCAAGTGCATCTTGCTACTACATGAGAACCATATTTTCTTTGTCCATTTGCTAGACTAGGACATGATAATCAATATTAGTTCTTGGCATTTTGTGATTTGGAGCCTCCATTGTCCTAGATCTAGTTATTCCTATTTTCGGACTTTTGCATGTTTTGATCTATTTCGGTTGGAGTTTTGTGGGTTCTGATGTTTCTATGTAGAAGAGAGTTTAATTTCACCCAAGTTGGAACTTTGGAAATCCGGGTTTGGAGTTCGGATGACCAAGTTATGATGCTTTGAAGCCTTGGGTTCATCCATGGTGTTCTTGCTGTTTGGAGAAGACAGTGAGCAGTGGCAGAGCTTCTTAGCTTACGCCACACAGCTTGAGTACGCTTCCTGTTGGAAGCGTGTCTCACTTGAGCGTGCGTGACTTTTCACGCAGCTGCTCCCTTGAGCGTGCGTGACTTTTCACGCACACTGTTTCCTTGAGCGTGCGTGACTTTTCACGCACACAGTTCCCTTGAGCGTGCGTGACTTTTCACGCACACTGTTCCCTTGAGCGTGCGTGACTTTTCACGCAGCTGCTCCCTTGAGCGTGCGTGACTTTTCACGTACACTGTTCCCTTGAGCGTGCGTGACTTTTACGCACACTGTTCCCTTGAGCGTGCGTGACTTTTCACGCAGCAGCTCTCTTGAGCGTGCGTGACTTTTCACGTATACTGCTCCTTGAGCGTGCGTGACTTTTCACGCACACTCTGTAGCGTGCGTGACTTTCACCTACGCTGCTCCTTGAGCGTGCGTGACTTTTCGTACGCTGCTGCCCTGACCCCTTGTTTAACCCTTGACCCTTGGAGTTTTGGTTTTATTTGTTTAAGCTTGGCTTTTCTATGACCCTGTATATTGATATTTATTAGATATTTTACGATCATTTTATATCCTTACGCTTTTGTCATGAACTTGATTTTACTTAATATGTTTGGAATGACTATTGTACATGGTTTGGTATGGCAAGACACGACAGTGACCCGTAGTGGTGCACTCCTGACATGACCGACCTGACATGATAGTGGCCCGTCGTGGCGCACTCCTGACAAGTACCCTGACATGATTTATTTTAATACTGTTACTTGACCTGTCTTGACACCGTGGGTGGTTCTTTCTTGCTTGCTTATTAAATCCACTTGTCCTGTCTTGCATCATGTCTAGGATGGGACTCCTGAGTACCACGGTCAGGAGTGCCTACTGAAATGGATTAAGGTTAATAACTAGAATAACTCAGTAGTCATGAAGAGATGACACAGCTACAGGCAATCCCGTTACCTGGGCGCTCTTGGGATCTGTAGCCTGCCGTCGAGTAGGGCACATTTCCAGCACACCGTCGCGTGTTGCACCCTCTAAGTCACCTAAGGGTACATGTGTCTCCTGGACGATGTACCCACCTGATTTCAACCCTAATCTTTCGTCCTCGGTAGCCTGGATGGTCTGCAGGGCTTGTGGCTGTGGAACAATCTCACTGCATCTTGTTAGTAATTAGGCCTGTGATAACCCTAGTTAGTTAAAGTAGTAAGCCGTAGGATCTGCTTGGCCGTGATTGATTGAATGAGGTATAACCAGTCTAGTCCTGTCTTGATCCCATACAAGATTGCTTCCTGTCTTGATTACTTACATTACTTATTTTGCCGATAAATGGTGGGAAACCAAGCTCTGTTCAGATGAAGGGTTACAACCCCGGTCCTTGTTTGGTTTACGGGTTGTAACCTGGCTATCGGAATAGTTCCATAGTTATCTCGTCGTATATCATCCTGACATGTTTTCGTAATTTTAGTTTTAATATTAGATTTTCTGTGCTGATTGCTGGCTTTTGTTCTTATTTTGTGGCCCCCTTGTGGCACTTGCTCTTTCTGGGGTTGACCCAGCTGGTTTTGTGTGGCCAGATTTCGGAGCAGCTCCCGAGGATCTACCAAGCTTCCAGCCCAATGGTGAACACTAGACGGAATCCGGGCCAAAAGTGGGTTTTCTATTTTTTTTCGCTCACTCTATTGTAAAAATTATTCTTTTGAGGCGTTTAGCCGACGAGCACCTGTTAGCTCGGAGCACTTTTACTTACTGTCTGCCTACGGGCTGTAAACATGATTGACAAATCCTAGGGTTGATCATGTATGACTAAACTCTTACTAGTCCTAACATTTTGTAACGACTAGCTTCATGATCAGCTGAATATGTAATATATGGGACGCCTTATTATTGTATTTAATGATCATACATCTTGCGACTTTACTTACTTGTGGTGATTGAGACACTAGGCTTGTTCATGACCATAAGAGATTGTTGGCTTGTAGAAAACCCTCACATATCTAGACAGCCGTGACCGTATATCGAGGTGGTTTCCATTTCAATATACGTAGCTGGCTATGCCTGCCCCCGCTCTCCAGTATTCTGGTTCTGGGGCGTGACAATCGGGGCTCCCCAAGGCAATCCACTTGCACGAATGAATCCCTTGGTCCTGAGTTCTTCAATCATCTTGTACAAAATCTCGAACTCTGAAGGCCCCATTATGTAGACTCTCTCTGATACTGGTGCTGTCCCGGGGATTAAGTCTATAGTGAACTTGATCTCCCGCTCTGGCGACATACCTGGAAGTTCCTCTGGGAAAACATCTGGAAACTCTTCAACTATCCTGGGTAACTGTACTGCTGCTACTGCCATCCGCAACACTGGAGAAGATGGCTCCACTGCTCCTCTGGAAAAGGAAAACTCTGGCTCGCCTGGAATGCTAAAAACAACTCTGCCAACATGGCAGTCTATCCTAGCATACTGGTTCCTCAACCAAGCCATGCCTAAGACTACATCATAGTCTGCCATAGGGAATTCTAAAAATCTAGCGGGGAACTCTCTACCGCTAACTACGATTCGACACGAGGAAAACACTCGATCTACTCCCAAAGACCACTACCAGTAAGTATATTTAGCCTCACTGATAATGACTCGGGCTCCAATCCTATCCGTGTCGCGAATCGTGCAGACATGAATGAATGCGATGCACCAGAATCAAATAATACTGAAGCTGGAAAGGAGTTGACGAAAATAGTACCTGCCACTACCTCACCTGGTGCAACTTCTTCTTCCATAGCCATCATCATGGCCAGACCTCTAGCTGCGGGTCCCCTCTGCTGGAAACGTCTCTACCTGTTCTGTACTGGAGCCTGGGCACACTGCTGCAGTAATACCTGGGCCTGAGGCAACAATGGCCTTGGGTGCTGCTGCTGCTGCATGGGTGCTGGTCCCCTAACCGATGGACTGGTTAGGTTGGAAGAGGAGGAACTACCCCTATTCGGGCAAGCTCCTATATTGTGATCTGCCGCTCCACAAGCTAGGCATAATCCTTGTGTCCTACGCAATCTGCCACTACATGGCCTGGCTTCCCGCAATGTGAACATCCTATTGCAGAAATCTGCTTTTGCTTCTGCTGCTGCGGGTACGTCGGGGTCGAATACTGAATCGACGTTACTGAGGCCGCCCGCCTCGGAGTTCCTATGGTCAATCCCCTAGCTGCCGGGGCGGTGGAGCTGATGATTGGTGCATCTGACTGTGGGACCGCTTCCTACCTCCGGTCCTATCCACGATCCTCTGGGAGGTGTACTCATGCCTCCTAGATGCCCTCAATACTGCATCGAATGTCTGGTGCTCGAACTGCTCGACTGCCAACAAGATCTCCAAATGCAGTCCCTGCTGGAACCGCTGGGCCCTATCAAACTCGGTCGCCACCAAGGTGGGGGCAAACGTACTGAGTCTAGAAAACTCAGTCGCATAACCATCGACCGTTCTGCCTCCTTACTTCAAGTTGGTAAATCTCGTCTGCAAGTCGTACCGAGCCACAATATCGAAATACTTCGTCTGAAATCTCTCTCTAAATACTGTCCAAGCAATGGGTGCTACTAATCCCATGGCTTGCGCTGCCCACCAACTACGAGCTAAGTCCGACAACTGCAGGCGTACCACCGCCACCTTCTCATTCTCAGGTGTCCTAGCTGCTACCAGAACCACCTCGGTATCCTGAAGCCAAGCGTCCGCGACAATCGCATCCTCGCTGCCGTCGAAGAAAGGAGGGTTCAAGCGCTTGAAGCTGTTGGCCGCTGTTCCCTGGATGACCGCCTCTGGTCAAAGCATCTGCCACAGTCTGGTGCAAGGCGTCTCCTCTACGATCCTGAGAAGTTATCAAGGCTCTGATGAGACCTACCAAGGTGCCATCATCCGGCTCGGCAGGCTGAACAGGCTGAACTGGGGGCTCTCCTCCAGTTGGTATAACTCGGAAAGCAACTCCGGAATGCTGGGCTTGATCTCCAGGTTGTTGCTGGTCCACGGAAGGTGCTCCTCCTTGCTGATCGGCAGGGTCAGGTACAGTGCCGTTGAGGAAGACGACACAGGGAAACAATAAGGAAGGACCAGGACAGATCAACGATACAAGCATATAATCAGGGCAAGAATTCCAGGGATTTGAAAATACGGACGGAGATCAAGGGCGAATACTGATTGAGACATCTATTCGGTAAACCATCACATTTTTTGATTGACAAGACCTGCATGGGCAACCACTTAAACCATGTCACGCCCCAGAACCAGAATACTGGAGAGCGGGGGCGTACATAGCCAGCTACGTATATTGAAATAAAATATATCTCAACTATACGGTCACGGCTGTCTAGATCTGAGGGTTTAATACAAGCCAACGGTCTCTTATGGTCAAGCCTATTGTCTCAATCACAAGCAAGTAATATAATCACAAGATGTTTGACCACCAAATATACAATAAAAGGCATCCCAAATATTACATATCAGCTGATCATGAAGCTAGTCGTATAAAATGCTAGGACTAGCAAGAGTTAAGTCATACATGATCAACTCTAGGATTTGTTAATCATGTTACAGCCCGTAGGCAGACAGTAAGTAAAGTGCATCGAGCTAACATGTGCTCGTCGGCTAAACGCCTCAAAATAATAACTTTACAATAGAGTGAGCGAAACAAAATAGAAAACCCACTCGTAGCCTGGGTTCCTTCTAGTCGCCACCATCGGGCTGGAGGTTCGGAAGATCCTCGGGAGCTGCTCCAAAATCTGGCCATACAAAACCAGCTGGGTCAAATCCCAGAAGAGCAAGTGCCACAAAGGAGGCCACGAAATAAGAACAAAAGCCAGCATATCCAAACATAAGAAAATAAAAGAAAGTACAAGTACTAAAGAGAACCACGGGACAATAAACGACTAGGGACGTGGAACCATTCCGGGAGCCAGATTACAACCCGTAAACCAAACAAGGACCGGGGTTGTAACCCTTCGCCTGAATATCTCCTTGTCCCTACCCAATTATTGTTAAAGCAAGTAAAACAATCACGTTCAGGAGTACTAGGGTACAGGGACTAGACAAGACTTAGACAGGGCTAGACATCATCCATTCACAAGCGGCCAAGCAATTACTCCGGCTTACTACTTTAACTAACTAGGGTTGTCACAAGCCTAATTACTAACAAGATGCAATAAGAACTTTCCAGTCTCAAGCCCTGCAGACTATCCAGTTATCCTTCCGCGGGTTGAGAGTATGGTTGGGTACATCGCCCCGGAGACGATATACCCTTAGGTGACTTAGAGGGTGCAACACATGACAGTGCGCTGGAAATGTGCTCTACTCGCCGGCAAGCTACAAGTCCAATTAAGAGCGCCCAGATAACGAGATTGCCTGTGACTGGAAATTCTCCATGAACTATAGTTTGATCTAGTCATTAGCCTAATCCATATTCAGTATGAATCCCTGAACGTGGGAACCAGGGAGTCACGTCCTAGACATGATGCAAGACAAGACAAGTGGATTGCACAAGCAAGCAAGCAGGAACACCCACGGTGTCAAGTTGATTATACGAGTCAAGTTAACCGTCGCAACAACATCAAGATAAATTATGTCAGGGTACTTTTCAGGAGTGCGCCACGACGGCCACTATCATGTCAGGTTGGTCATGTCAGGAGTGCACCACTACGGGTCACTGTCGTGTTATGCTAGTTCCTTGTCATATCATGCCATGTACAATAAACCAAAACTCCAAGAGCCAATGGATTGTGCAAGGGGTCAGGGGGTTGGATTGCGCAGGATGTCAGCTGCGCAGGGTGCCAAGTGCGCAGGGGCACAGGGCGCAGGGGCAGATGGCGCATGGGTCAAGTGCTCAGGAGTCAAGTACGCGAAGAGCCAACTGCGCAGGGATGAGCTGCGCAGGGGGGTATAGGTGGCGCATGAGCAGACTGCGCATGAACAGACTGCGCATGAGCAGACTGCGCAGGAGCAGACTGCGCATGGGCAGACTGCGCATTGGCAGACTGCGCAGGAGTGAACTGCGTAGGGGCAGACTGCGCAGGAGCGGACTGCGTAGGAGTGAACTGTGCAGGGGTGGATTGCGCAGGAGCAGGCTACGCAGGAGTGAACTGCGCAGGGGTGAAGTGCGCCGGAATGGTTGGCACATGGGGCTGAGCGCAGTTCGCCAAGGGGCAAGCAGCGCGGTCGACGCTGCGCTAAAGCGCGCAGGCCGAGAGGGGATGCGCAGTCCAGCACTGTGCTAAAGAGCGCAGGCTGCAGCCTGCTACTCCAGGCCGAGAGAAGAACTCCAAGAACACCAAGAATTCAAATTTTCATATCTTTGTCAAATCAACGCCAAATCTAGATTTTCAAAGGTCTAACTTGAGTAAAATTGAATTCTCTTCCACATGGAAGCATCAAAACCCACAAAAATCCAACCAAAATAGATCAAAACCATATAAATCCGAAAATAGTTAAAACCTAGATCTAGAACAATGGAGACTCCAAATCACAAAATGTCAAGCACTAATGTTGATCTCCATGGCCTAATCTAGCTAATGGACAAATAAAATAGGGTTCTCATGTGGTGGCAAGGTGCACTTGCCTATGGGTGTTGGTGAGTTGTGTAGAGGAAGGAAGAAGAAGAAGAAGAAATTAATGGAGGAAAGTAATGAAGAGAGAGAGTGTTAGGTGGGGATAATAAAGAGGGTGGGTTGTGGTGGAATGAGGGTTGAACATAGGCTAAGGTGATCCAATGCATGTTAAACCAAACCAAACCAAATCAAACCAATTCTCCTCCACAAAATAAACCAAGCCAGGTAAAACCCAATTACGAGAACCAAAATCTGCAAGTCAAGCCAATTACAAGTACATGCCAAAATTCGAGAAAATAAATACAGGTCTGAAATACATGCAAGCTTGACAAAATACGTATTCAGAATATGGGTGTTACAATAACCTCAACAAAGTTGTAAATCCCCAAAAAATTAAGTTTATTTTATTTTATTTTTTTGGATTTTTTATTCTAAAAAAATGATTACATTATATCAATATAATAGTTCCTCCTAATTTTAATAAAAAAATATTATTATTATTACTATTATTATTATTATTATTATTATTATTATTATAATTATTATATATTTTTTAACTATCCTAAACCAGACTAGCCCACCATTTGACTTATTTCCCTACAAACCAACAAAACAAACTATTTTTTACACCTCACCTTAAGCCCAGGCCTAAAACGTTTGCCTTACTTACATATATAACCATGTCTCATTATAACAGTAGAGGGAACCCCACCCGTACAGTTTTTCCTCCTTATTCTTCTTCATCTCCTCCCTCCTTCCTTAGTTCTCCTCCTCAATCTTTACTCCATCACCACCAATACCGTGCTCCCCATCACATGCTCCATGAACCCAGCCGACGCTGTCAAGTCGACCTTGTCGTAGGAAGCCGACCCGCTGCTATCCACTATAGCGGCCTTTGCCCGAACACCGACGTTATCCTCTGCCGTCCCCCGTGTGTATGATCAGTGCCAATGACCCCCGCCCGTGGTAGTAGCCACGGTCTCCTGCCCAGTGATCTTCTCCCCATCTTCATTTTCTTTTCATATTTTTCTTTCCTTCCGTGGTTGTCGGTCAAGCCGACGCCTCCACAGGCTCTCCATATTCGCTGCCACCCCACATATCCAGACGCTGAAGCCACTACTGTATTTGGTCGACCACTACAAGGCCATCTTCTTCCACCGCAGGACCTCCCGATTTTGCTCTCTGTGCACCCCGCCATCCAGCACCTCCCTCGACAACCGCTTCATCTCTCCCACACACAAGTATAGCCCTGCGATTGTGGGCGCCGAGATAGTGTTCCATTACACGGACGTAGAATAGGAAGGGTTTACCTACGACTGTCGCAACTACGATCGGGGGGTCGTTAGGTATGCATTGATATCGTCAAACACCTTCTGAAACTCTTCTGTCCAGATGTAGAAAACTCCCTTCTTCATAAGTTTGGTGAAGGGTTGGCATCGTCTAGAGAGATTTGCTATAAATCTTCTGATATATGTGAGACATCCTTTTAGGCATCGAAGTTCTCTCAGATTCTTTGGAGGGCGTATGTTAAGGATGGCCTTAGTCTTTTCCAGGTCAATGTGAATACCCTTTGAAGTGATAATGAAGCCTAAGAACTTGTCGCGAGAGACCCCGAGGAAGGATTTGGTGTAACGCCCCAATCCCAAATACGTAGGACTAAGAACGTAGACATGCCAGCTGTATACATACGGAGTATACTCTAATATACGGAATCCTCGTATGTATACATAAGCAGTAAATGTAGTAAAACCAAGGCTAACTAATCTCATCCACAAAATAAAAGAATAAAAGATATCATATAATCAACTATAAATTGTCATTGGTACATGTAGTTGGACGGAGACAAATCCACTACCAACTATGAAAAGAAATACATAACAAAGAAAGAGTGATCAAAATATGATGGCGAGTTTAGTCAACAACTTAGGCATAATCAAAGAACGATGGCTTTGACACGATCAAGATAATCAGTTCAAAATTACTTATACACGACTAATGATTTTGGCACGATAGAATTGTAGTATGGACAATTTAGAAATAAACTCAAGTCATTTTAGGCACGATCTCAGTCATGGCTAGTAAACCGAAGACAGAATCAAAATTCAAGTACGGGATGATCAGTAGTGTTTAGGCTTGATGAAAGTTAGATTTAAAGTCACATAGGCACGATCAAGATCAAAACTTAGGTATGGCCAAAAATAAAGTTTTGGACACAATCGAGATTCAAAGTCAAGGTCTTATAGGCACGATCGAAAATCTAATGATCAAGATTACTTAAGTCATGAATAACAATCAAAGCTCAGACGTGATTAGGAATTCGGGAGTGATTTAAAATCACTTAGGCATGATCAAACATCAAGAATAATATTTAAATCAAATCATGATTAGAACAGAACTTAGCCATTATTAAGAATAAATCAAAGTTTTAGTCACGAGCGATAATATGATTGAAATCCAAGTCACGATCGGGTTTTAAAATTATTTTAAGTATTGTCAAGAATCAAGAATGCTGGCGCGATAAAGGAGATGACCAAAATCGTTTGGTCATGATCAAAGTGGATCAAATTTAGCGATATTAAAATTTAAGGAACAATTTCAGGATAGGGAAATCAATCTTTTCTAATAGGATAGGAAAATCAAATGACAAGATTTGCAGAAGAAAAGTCAAGAAAATTATCTCACTCTATTTCGACTGCTACCAAGATTATTCGATCTTAATTTCCCAATTATGCTTTTATCTTACAAGTTCAGATATACCACTTCCAACTATGTTAAAGAGGATATTGTTCCAATCAAGTATTGCAAACAAACCAGTAAAACACTAAGTGCAGCTAATAACATAGCACTAACCACTCCTTATAAGGTAATATTGTAAACATCTGTAAGGTGAAATATGCATCCCACTACATTTTATTGTAGTTACATAAATATGTGATTCTAGGAACTCCCTTCCTAGAAAAACTAATGACAATTCACAGAATCAATAAAAAAGGAATAAGTGCCTGCCATAAGAATAAAAGGATAACTTTTGAATTTATAACAGATCCTATGGTTAAAATACTAAATGAAGTTAAGGAAGTTCATCTAAAAGAAAATCAAATTAAACTTCTTAAAGAAAAAAATGCTCATATTAATATTTCTCAACAATTACATAAAGCTGAAATTCAGCAAAAGATTAAGCAAGTCGAAGAAGACTTCAAGCAACAGACATGTAGTAATATTCCTAATGCTTTTTGGGACAGGAAACAAAATATTATTTCTTTACCCTATGAAGAATCCTTTAATGAAAAGGATATTCCAACCAAGGCAAGAACATGCCAAATGAATCAAAAGTATCTTGATTTATGTAAGAGAAAAATTAAAGATCTCCTTGATAACAAATTAATCAAGAAATCTTGCTCCCCATAGGGTTGCACAACATTTTATGTAAATAATACTGGTGGAAGAGAATGGGGTGTTCAAGATTAGTTATTAATTATGAACCCTTAAATAACGTATTAAAATGGATTAGATATCCAATTCCTAATAAAAGGGATTTACTTAACAGAATTGTTAAGGCCAAAATATACACAAAATTTGATTTGAAATCAAGCTATTGATAAATTCAAATATCTTAGAAGGATAAATATAAAACAATCTTTACAGTTCCTTTTGGACATTACGAGCGGAATATAATGCCTTTCAGACTTAAAAATATCCCATCATAATTTTTAGAATATTTTGAATGAAATATTCATTCATCATTCTAATTTCATTCTATCATATACATATGATATCCTCTTCTTCTCCAATATAATAAAAGAGCATTTTTAAACACTTGAATATCTTTAAGTATTTGATTATTAAAAATAGCTTAGTAATACTAGTCCCTAAAATAAAGTTATTTAAGCAAGAAATAAGATTCTTAGGTCATAATATTACCAATAAAATAATTATTCCTATAGAAAGGAGTATAGAGTTTGCGTCTAACTTTTTAGACAAAATAACTGATAATTAGCAGTTATAAAGGTTCTTAGAAGCTCTTAATTATGTGAGAAAATTATATAAAATATTACAAAAATACAAACAAGTTGTATCAAAGACTTAAAAAGAATCTTGCTCCATGGACTCTATTGTAGGAACGTCGAGCACCTCTAGAGGGGGGGTGAATAGAGTGCATGTGTGCAGCAGACCAAAAATTATCAAATTAGAACAGTATATAGTATCACATGTAATAAGTGTTGGCAGATGATAACAAACTATATAGAGATTCAATACGTAATTTAAAGAGCATCAGAAGAAAAAAAAACTCATGGCACAGCGATGTAGACTGGTTTTCTTCTTAGAAGACTAATCCTGTCTCGAGTACTCTTGCTCGATGTTAATCCATTATGACACAAGCTTTGAATCTGAAGCACTTGCAGCTCCTTACAATTATGAGTTTTTATCCGAAGGACTCACAACTTCAAGAAGACAAAATTTGAAAATTGGAACATTTTTGGAAAGCCTTCTTTACAACTCGAACCAAACTCTAGATCAAATCGGAATGACACCTGGCAAGGCTAAGAATCGTAAAAGGCTAGATATGAAGTGTAAAGCTCTTTGAATGCTCTGAGTAGATAGATAAGAGAAGAATGAATTGAATGATTTGTAATAAGAGTTTCTTATATGTTTATATTATTTTTGGGAACCTAACTCGACATGAATTTGGGTGTAGATATTTCATAATTTAAACGTTGGTTATAGATCTTCAGGAAGACCAATAAAGTTTAGGAACTAACTGACCGAACTTGGGTCCAACTCGAGTCGAACTTGGTTGGGCAGTTTCCTGAGCAGTTTGATTTTTAATGAAGATGGGATTTTTGGTTCTTTGAGTTTGGGCTTTTTGGCTAGTATTGAATGTGGACTAGGATACTTTATGGATAGGTAGGCTATTTTGAAAGTGGACTTTAGTAGCATAGCAAGTTGCCAATCCGATTGACCGTTTATTTTTCCTAGACTCAATAAAGTGTAAAATACAGTATAAAGTATGAAAAATGTCTTGATCAACATTCAAAATCTTTGTATGATGAAGACGATGAATGGTAGAAGTGTGGAAGTAGACGTTCTATGTTTATACCTGTAGCTGCATATTATTTGCTTATCGACCAAAGTTTATGTTGATTATCAAAATCAGGTATGACTATGCTCAATGGGCCAACAATCTCCCCCAATTTTGTATTTGACAGACTTTGAATTTATACCAACTAATATCAAAATTAACTTGAAATTTTATACCTTTTGACCATATCAATTTGATGTCTTTTGTATTTGGTATTCTTTAACTCTTTCCCCCTTTGTCATTTGTACAAAATAGATGCTCCCCACAAATAGTGAGCATAAACAACAAACATGAAAAAGATAACAATACCAATAAACATAGTAATAATAAGGCCAACAATAAGTTGTAGAACTGAACCAAATAGTAGTAGCAATAGCATGGAAATACGTAAAACTACTAAGATAATATGGAAGTCTAAAAAAGGCTTAACCATAACTAGAAACTAAATACATACTCAAGGTCTAAGCCATAGTACAGAATGTCACAAAAAACCTACTAAAACATCATCATCATCATCCACATCAGTCTCATAAAGCCAAAAGTCCAAATACCTTTTCATCTAGCAATGTCACCAGTGTCAACAAACCGGTTCAGATCAATATAAGCTGCAGTGGGATCAAAATATCTTTGCGCCTAACGGTCCTCAAATCTGGGTCCATCAAGGTCTAGATGATGGAGCAAAGAAGTAGGACCAGAAGGATGATGGATCAGAGTCCATTGAGTATCAGCAATACCATTCTGTAAGGTCTGAAGCTGGTAGGTGATACAGTAGTCAGCATCTCTCTAACGAATGTGCTCTGCCTGAAAATGCTCATCGTCAAGAGTACAACGAGCCTCAAAATGCTCACTTTGAAATGTTATCAAAGTATAGAGATGATCTATAGTGTTAACAGGAGGGACATTAGTAGGGGCTAGATCATACAGAATAACTTGAGCGATTGGTGGAACACCTCCAGCACCAACTACAGTAGAAGAAGGAGGAGAAAACCTACAGGACCTATAGAGTTTTGATGAAGTGTCATCAATGGGACAAAAATCCAAAGGAATGTCATATCTACGAAAGATAATAGGAAGGATCATAAGGTAGATAAGGTTCTGATCGGCCTTCTTACAGTTGACCATAGCCGCCAACATATTTTTGGAATACTGAAAGGAATCCCAAAATGAATGTGATACAATACAAACATTTCCAAATACGTGATCTCATCGATAGATCCAATTTTAGACAAGATGAAAACCATGATAATCCGATATAGTTCATAAAAGTGTTGGTCCAAGTATCGTGATATAAGCCATTCGGGGGTCTGGGATTCGGACCACGCATCGTGTCCTTGAAGGTTTCTAAGTTCAAGTCAAGACCAAAACGAACTTTGGTGATGTCGACAAGAGCATCTCCATTATTAGAAACTTGGAGCCATTCACTCAAGTCGTCATCATCAAATTCCATCTAAATTCTGCAGATAAAGAATACATAATGCCATGTAAATACTATAAGTTACAATCAAACATGTGAACTGCATTGCCACAAATTGGGTTGGCAACCTCCAATAGTTCACGTATGCCATTATTCTAAAAATTCAAGCTATACTGTAGAAATATATTAAAATTTATAGTATTTCCAGGACATATAGCTCTTTTATGGAAATTATCAAACCAAGAATTACATGTTTCTAAATCTACAAATAATTTAGAATCAAAGTCATCCTTATCAGAAGGAGGAGGAGGACTAACGAAACTCCCGAGAGGATCATATGATGGATTTAAAGTTGAAGTACTATCTCATATTTTCTTCTTCTTAGCTAATCTAGGTGCCATTAAAATTTGAAGAAGAAAAGTAAAGAAATTATCTCAGGGAATTAAAGTAGATGGAAGAGAACCTCAAGAGTTGCATAAATCCTAGTGATTTAGGTTGGAAACCCTAGAAATAGATAGATCTAGGGTTAGGGTTAAAGAAAATAGGGTTTCAGGGGATGTTCTTGGAGGTTGAAGAAGGGTTTTATTTGGCTAAAATGAACATGTGGGGTTTATAAAGATGGTAGAAGCAAGTAAAAATATGTGGGCCAACTTTCGTGTTGTTTCAGAAATGAGTGCACTGAACTCGGTTCGAACTCGGCCGGAGTTCTATTTGATTATATATGCTTGTTTCCTGAGAAGCATAGGTTGGTTAATGTTCTTAAAAATAGCTTAAATCTATCATTCATTGATCTAATAAATCTCTCTTACTTTAGGTTTGCTGTAGGGGTCGGATTCCAGCTAACGATGGTCCAAAGACTAGGATACCGTATCGCTTCAGGCTATTTACACATGTATGAGAGAAGGGCCCTTTCGGCTTATACCTAAAATAACTATGATTCACTACAAGAAAAATAATATTTGTTGACAATTTTTATATTGACGGTCAAGAATCCCCGTCAACTATTGTGTTTTACTTGACGGATAAGGCCTTGTGTCAACTAAACCCCTATTTTGTGTTAACTATACAATATTGTACCACTTTCATTGACGACTTTGGGGAAATCGTCACGTAATCCACTATATTTATTTGACGACTAGTTTAAAGCCGTCAACTAAAGTGTGTGTGGGGGGGATTTCTGTGACTATTTTAGATGCCATTATCATAATTATTTCCAATTCTTTGCTCAGTGACTATTTTTATGTTTAATCCTTGAAGCTCAAAGGCCCGATCTCTTTCTAAAATATAAGTTTTTCCTCTCCCGAAACTCTCAAAAAATCCTCTTCTTTCCGTTCCTCTTAGAAAACCCTAGTTCCTCTCAGAAATCCCTCCCTTCCACTCCCTAAAACTTTCTTCTCGGCATCCACGGTCTCCTCGGCGGCCTATGCCCCCTCTCGAAAACCCTATTCTCAGCAGCAACTTCACCATACAGCATCTTCGGTCTTCACTATGTGGTAGGTTGCAATTCTATTCCATATATTCTATCTGCAATTCGATTTTATGGTAGTGCTAGTTGAAGTTAGGGTTTTTTTCAGATTTTTTGAGAGTCGGGTTTTTTGAGGATTTTTTTGAGAGTAGGGTTTCTTGTGGATTTTTTTGAAGTTAGGATTTTCTCTCTACAATTCTACTGTGTCGTGTCCTAGTTGTGAATCGGTAGATTTTTAGGTCAAATTTGTCTTGATGTGTATTTTGTGTCTGGCTACTGTGTTGTGTCCTAATCACAGGACTGTGTCATATCCTAGGATTTGTGAATAAGTAGGGTTTTTGGGGTCAATTTTGTCATATGATGTGAGTTTTGGTTTATTCACAGAAATGTGCCTTGTCCTAGGGATTTTTTTTTACAGAACTGTGTCGTACGTGTCGTAGGATTTTGATTGTTAATTAACACAGAATTGAAACTGATCTGCTGTAGTACACAGAACTGAAACTGATATACTAATGATAAGGAACACCCAACTTGAGGTCAGGATTATGATCATCGACAGCTGCTGCTCAGGTAGATATATAACCTGATTATATAATCTGCTACGATTGAGGTCGGGATTACAACCATGTCTAAGTCATGGATGTCGAAGGATAGAATGTGTCATAAATATGAGGAAGGAGTAGAAGAATTTTTTGAGTTTGTAAAGCTCCATTTAGATAATCCTATTTCTATTCGATGTCCATATGAAAAATGTAGAAATTTGATATTCCAAAAGCTAGGGGACGTAAGAAAATACTTGTTTAGTAGGGGTATCAATCGAAGTTATATAATATGAATTTGGCATGGTGAGGAACACTTTAGCAGAAGATCGACAAGCATTGCAGTAAATGATGAACAAATACCTAACTATAATGGGTTTATCTCCTTTCAAGATGGTGGCTCATTTGAAGATGGTGCAGATGCTATAGAAATGGTTAATACGGCATATGGTGTAAAACCCCTAAATTTCTACAGATTAGTATGGTTCTACTGCATTTTACAGCTTATGTATTTATACGAGGCTTCCATATATTGGAGTATACTTCTTATGAATACAGCTGGCATGTCTACGTTCCTAGTCCTAAGTATTTTGGAACTGGGGCGTTACATATGGATATGTTTCCGGTGACCCAAAGGCATTTAAATGTCTACTTGAAGATGTCGAGAAGCCTCTTTATCCTGGTTGTTCTAAGTATACAAGCTATTGGGCTTGATAAGATTGTATAACATTAAAAAAATATGGGTGGTCTGACAGTAGCTTTTCTGAGTTGTTGAAAACACTTCATGATATGTTACCAGCACAAAATAAAATACTTTCATCAATGTATGAGGCTAAGAAGACAATGACTACTCTGGGTTTGGAATATGAGAAGATTCATGCATGCCCTAATGATTGCATACTTTATAGAAAAAAGTACAGTAATTTATCTGAATGTCCCACTTGTGGAACGTCAAGATAGAAGAAGGCAAATGATGGTTCTCATCAAATTCTGATTAAAAAATACCTTCCAAAGTTTTATGGTATTTTTCTTCCATTCTCGGGTTTAAAAGGATGTTTCAATCCTCACATATAGCAAGTGACTTAACTTGGCATGCTTCTGAAAGGGTAGTTGACAACAAACTTTGTCACCCTATAGAAGCCTTATCATGGTAGCTAGTTGACCATAAGTGGCTAGATTTTGGGAAAGAACCTAGAAACCTTCGATTGACACTTTCAGCTGATGGCATAAATCCACATAGGTCCGATACAGTTGTTGGCCAGTTATATTGGTGACCTATAATCTACTGTCGTGGTTGTGCATGAAAAGAAAATTCATGATGTTGTCGCTATTGATATCAGGTCAGCACCAACCGTGTAACAATATTGATGTTTATTTAGCACCATTAGTTGAAGACTTAAAACTTTTATGGAAGAGGGAGTTGAAGCTTATTTTGCATAAAAGAAAGAGTTATTTACTTAAAGGCTATATTGTTGCGGACCATCAACGATTTTTCTGCATATAGAAATCTATCAGGTTGCACTACTAAGTGGTATTATGCTTGTCCCATATGCTGGAAAGATACTTATGCACCTAGACTCAAACATAGTAGTAAAAATATGTATACTGGTACAATGAGGATTCTTGCACACCACCATCCGTATCGTAGTCAAAAGAAAGTTTTCAATGGCCAGCAAAAATTTTGTGGTCCTCCAAGACTTTTGAGCGAAAAAGAGATATTAGAAAAGGCTAGCCAAATTTCGAACTCCTGGGGTAAGAAACATGAGAAGTGCAAAGCATCAAAGTCTACTGAAAGAAGATGGTTGAAGAAGAAGTCAATCTTCTTCACACTTGACTATTGGGAACACTTGCATGTTCGTCACACACTCGATGTTATGCAGATCGAGAAAAATGTTTGTGAGAACATATATGGTACATTGCTTAACATTCCTGGAAAGACAAAGGTTGGAGTCAATGCTCGTCTTGATCTTGTGGAGGAGGGGCTAAGGATCGAACAATAACCTAATTTTAGAAAAAAAATGTACTTATTTGTTGCGAGCTTGTTATACGTTAACAAAGGATGAGAAGAAGATATTTTGTCAAACATTGTTTGATGTAAAGGTTCCTAAAGGTCACTCTTCTAATATCAGAAATCTTGTCACAATGCAAGATTTGAAGCTTTATGATCTCAAATCTTATGATTGTCATGCACTAATGCAACAACTAATACCTGTGGCAATCCGCTCAGTTCTGCCTAAGCTGGTTAGAGTTGCTGTTACTCGATTTTACTTCTTCTTTAATACAATATGTAAGAAAGTGGTGGATGTGAATCTGGTAAACTATATTAAAAATAATCTTGTGGTCACATGATGCATACTAGAGAAGTAATTTCTACTATCTTTCTTTGACATTATGGTCCATTTACCTCTACATCTTGTTGAACAAGTCAGGGTTTGTGGACCAGTTTTCTTAACGTGGATGTATCATTTTGAAAGGTGCATGAAACCTTTAAAAGGTAATGTGCGAAATCATAACTGTCCCGAAGAATGTATTGCAGAATATTACATTGCAGAAGAAGCAATAGAATTTTGTAGCGACTATCTATCACATTTTAAGGCAGTAGGAAATTCCCTTGCAAGGAAGGTCAACATTAAAGATGAAAAACCTTTTCCTGGAGGTCGTCTCGTAGCAATTGATCATGAAGAATGGTAGCAATCCCATTTATATGTTTTGGAGAACACAGATGAAATTAAATCTTATATTGAGTAAGCTTCTTTATCATAAATTTTCTAATTGTATTAAAATTGTTGCATTATATAATAAGTTCTCGTAATAACTTGACAATGAGCATGTGGAGTGGTTACACTTAGAATATCTCCAAAAGTCTAAAAATAGAAAGTGGTTGCAGGACAAACACAATCAGACATTTATATATTGGTTGCAACAGAAGGTAGTTGTTAAAATAAAATCAATATACTTTTACTCTTTCTTATTCATAAGTTAAAGAATATTAATAATGTTGAATTTGTACAGGTTGATGGTGCATTAGATGTGAAAGAAGACATTTCACAAACTGTCAATTGGCTAGCACAAGGACCTAGCCACCAAGTACTTAAAAGTTCTGGATATGTTATTAATAGTTGCCGCTACTACACGAAGGATCGTAACAATGCTCGAGTTAGCCAAAATAGTAGAGTTAGTCTTCTAGCTACAACAATGCAGGTTGCAAGTTCGAAAGATAAGAACCCTATAGTAGGGGATATGTGTTTCTATAGAGTTATCAAAGAAATATGGGAGCTCGATTATCATACCTTTAACATTCCAGTTTCTAAGTGCGATTGGTTCGAGAGTAAGAGTGTTAAGGTTGATGAATTTGATTTCACATTAGTGAACCTTAATCGTGTAAGGTACAAATTAGATTATTTTATTCTAGCTTCGCAGGCCAAGCAAGTATTTTATGTAAAAGACCAACTAGATCCTCAATGGTCTATTGTTTTGTCTACTAGTCCAATAGATTATCTACACAAAGAAGATTCGGAAGACGTGGATAATTTGATGGAACATCATTCCTTTACTAATGCATCGTTGAATGATGGATTGTTAGATATTGGGGATGATGATAATATATTTTATAAAAGATGGGGTTGTAAAGGAGATTGGGTTGATTAGTAAATTTGTATCTGTGATTCTCTAACAAATTTCTGTTTTCCAATGAAGCTATTGTTCAGATTAGTGTTTATTTGTTTTCTAACTTCTTTCCTTATGCAATATGTTTAGATAATATTTATTTGTTTTTTAACTTCTTCTCTTTACTTAAGCAATATATTTAGATTTATGTTTATTTATTTTATAACTTCTTCTCTTTACTTATGCAATATGTTTTACTTGTGTGCATACATCCCCAATACCTAATATTAGCAATTCTATTAATGATAGAAAGAGAAAATCGAAAGCGGTATACATTTTTGTCAAACATTTTTCTGATACTTAGTTGTATATAGGACATTATGAATATAGAAATTACCTTAGCCCCAAATATGAAGCTTTGTTCTAGAGATACTCATATGCACTCACTCACACACTACACTTAAAACACACTCGCTCACACACAAAAAGTTGTAACACACACTTACTTACATAGGGACAGTGAACCCCATCTCGGTTCTGTGCAACAGAGCCACACACAGGCCCTCACTAATCACTAAACTATATAGACCGATACATAGATGGGATATAGGATTGTATAACAGATACAAATATCAATTAACTGACACTAAGAGTAGGTAAATAGGTGCCATACATAATCTAATATTGTTATAATATGTATCCCCATATAACTGAATAGCATTTAGGAATGAATCATGATTGATACTATGATTAAATTATACTGAACATAAAAGGATGCAAGTGAACCAAAATAATTGATACTAAAAGGATGGAATATAGGAGTATCCCTTCACTCAATTGAGGTTAATTTATATTGAAGATTAAAATTATTTTGAGTTTATTGCTTGATTATTACTAATCTTACTTAATATGCAACAAAGCTTTATTGTTAACCCACGAGCTAAAAAATTTTGAGAGAAAAAATAGTAAGTAATCTGATCTCTGATACAATGCTTTGAAACAAGTGATGGATGTAATGAAAATGTACTCACCTATGTTCATTTTTATGATAAAAACAAAAAAAATGATGCAACGTATACTTAGGAGGAAGTTGACCGATGCCTTTTTTGGAAGCTAGCTCGAAAAAAGTACAAAAAGTCTACAGGGGATGCCGATGCCAGTGAACATGATGGAGATGATTCTGTTTTGATGGTTTATGATGCAGCTACTCAGGCAATAGTGGATAATATTGTAAGAAAGTCTCAAATTTAGTCCCATTTCTCCTAGCTTGCCTTGCTAATCCACTGTTGCTGCATATCTAGTTTGACACAACATTCCCCCTTCCTACCTTCCTTTGTTGCTGTATATCTAGTCTTATTTTCCCCTATTTTGCCTTATAATCCACTGCTGCAGGCCACTGGACACTGATGGCACATACACTTAGACACTTAGTAGTGAAGTATCATTGTTGCCATTAATATTGTGTTCAAAATACTTGCTAATATTGATACTCATGATACTAAGCCATTACTTAGCATTATTAGTATTAGCTCTAATCATTACTTTGCATCTGGAAATCAAATTTTGTTAAGCTTGAAAAACTCATGATCTCTATAAAGAATTATAGCAATCCTTTGGAGTTTTTAAAACGAAAACATGCTAATTTTTTATCACATGCCATTACTGAACATGTTGCTAAAGTAACAAAGTTATAAGAGATAGACAGTACTGTATGACCAAAAGGTGCTGACATTTATTGGAGAGTTCATGTGAAAGCAAAGTTTGAAACAAAAAGTTTGGGAGAATTTTATGCAATTCAAATTTGAACATAACTCACATGATTGCTACAAGACCAGATTAATATTCTCCAATGTATGGTAGATGAAGATGTGATTCCACATTTTGTGAATCCATCCCTAAGCATTCTTAGCTCATATCCTAAGAATAATGCTTTCTTCTGAGAGTATCAGTTTCAGAGACTTGATACTTGATTTTGTTTTAGTATCATAAATATGAGGGGCTTGGGTTTGGTTTAAACCTTAGTAGCAGTCCTGTTTATATATTTCTGTCCTATATACATTATTGCATCACCCACATGTTGTATCAGTCCTTGTTGATGATATTGTATCAAATATTTCTTTGTTTAATCCCTATTTATTGATACCAATCCAATAGTAACATTGTGTTTTTAATTGGCGATACAAGGATTCTCGATGAACGATGGTTTATGAAGCTGTGGGCTCCGGTTTTGAAGTTTTGTAAAGTTGCGGGCTTCGGTTGTGATGATTTATGAGGCTGCGGGCATCCATTAAGGGTGTTTTATTCTATTGTGAATTAGTTAATATGAAATGGGATTGGTGTATCATGTATAAGTGTATCATGTATAAGTGTGATCTGTGAACAAAAGTGTGATCTGTGAACAAACTTTATCTTTTTGTTGGTTACTGAACAAAAGAACTGGTTGAATGTAAGAACATGTTTGTTTTCTTAATATAAAATGTGCTTGTAAATTATTTTATGTTGATGTTTGTGAGAGATTATAGAATTTATATTATACATTTTCGGATTTGATGTTATGCATGGATCTCGTATCGTCGGCAACATAAATGGAATTGATAAATAGGGTCTCTTGACTGCTAAGAAACGTCAACAAAAAAAGAATCCATGTTGATGATCATTAACCGCCAACTAGGCCAGCGTCAGAAAAAGTATGCACCAATATTGACGGCCTAATACTGGGTCTAAAACTTGGTTCACTTGATAGCTAAAATCCGTCAACTAAAGCAATTTTAGTTGACGGCTAAACCCGTCCACTAAGGTCATTCAACAACCGTCAACTAAAGTGGGAACTTTTGCTGCCACTGGCCTAGCTGATGGAAGGGAAACCGTTAACTAAACCCTTTGGTGACGGGAAAAAAATGTCAGCAAAAGCCATTTTTCTGGTAGTGATTTAGAACATCGTTGAATAAAGTCTAAGTACTTTACTAAACATTAAGCATTATGTTTTCGAGAATTGAAGAATACCTAACTCACGACGTATACGTTCTACCACATTGTTGTATATGTGATACACATAAGGTATATTCTTTGATAGCGTTTCATCACATTGTGGCATATGTGAAGTTTTATAACCTTTAAAGCGCTTATCAATTTTATTATTAATTTACAACTAATATAATTATTTTCTGTCATGTAGATGTCAAATATTGTAAAGTTTGAATTCAAAGCTCTTAATATGAGCAGAGATAATTATTTATCATGACAATGGATGCAAAGTTGCAATTGCAGTCCAACAAGCTTGATGGTACTATTAAGAAAAAAAATAAATAAAGTTCTAAAGCCAAGATCAAGACTTTGATTTGATTTTTCTACGACATCATATCCATGATGATCTAAAGACAGGATATCTATGTAAGGATGATACATTGAATTTATGGACATCTCTAAATGATAGATTTGACTACCAAAGGATGTTAATCCCTCTGACTGTTGAAACTGAATGGTTGAATTTAAGATACAATGACTGTAAAAATGTTAAATAATATAATTGTGCTCTGTTTAATATTGTTCCTCGCCTTAGATTGTGCGAAAAAAAGTAACAGAGACTGAAATGATTGAGAAAATTCTCTTCATTTTTCATGCAAGTAATGTGCTTTTGTAGCAATAATATCGTGAAAGAAATTTTATAAATTACTCTGAACTGGTGACTATTTTAGTGTAGAAAAGACAAATAGTAACGTTCTCATGAAAAACCACAACTGTAGACCAACTGGGTCAATGGAAATTCCTGAGGCAAATGCTAATTTTGGAATTAGCAGAGTCGTGGTGGAGGACGTGGAAGAGGGAATAAAAAAATTGTGGAAGATATGGTCATGTTATCAATCTTACAAAGGTTGAAACAATAGTTCACGAAAGAATAAATGAACAAGTGGACAACACCCTCTAACAAAGAAAATTAAGTTACAAATGAACAGTTTGAGAAGATGCTAATAGAATTTTTATTTTTATTTTTATTTTTATTGAATCAGCACTCGGTTAATATATGTTTATTTCAAGTATTTATAAACTATTTATATTTGAAGTCATGCTTTCGGTTTCCATCATGGAATGTCTAGGCCATGAGAGTTTTGTTTTATATATATATATATATATATATATATATATATATATATATATATATATATATATATATTGGAGTTACATTTCTATAATATGATATTATCATTTGAAATGCATAATTTTTCTTAATATACTTATACTAGCTAGAATATATAAGTTCATAATATTTTTATTTTGCTTCATGGAGTAGTAATGTATGCTTGTCGTAAATATGACAAAGATAGACATTGATTTAGCAATGTCGAGCTACTCAACAAGAGATTGAGAGATTGAAAGAATCTAAAAAAATGACATAGATATATGTTTGGAAGATAGTGCTACAACACATATATCTAAGAAAAATGACTTAGATATGTATTTGGTATATAGTACTACAACACACATGAATTTGAAGAATCAAAGTTTTTTCCAAAGTTAGTATTTGATATGCATAAAGTTCCAACAATAGCTGGACCAGCCATATAATTGAGGGCTTTGGAAGAGCACACATTATGTTACCAAATGGTAGTCAAACCTATTTGCAGAATGTGTTATATTCAAATAGTTCCGTAAAAGGATTTGTTAAGGATATACACAAAATGGGTACCATATTGAAACTCGAAATGATAACAACAAAGAGTCATTATGTAGCACATCTAATGTTGGGAGCAAAAGGCTCACATTAGAAGAATTATCTTATTTTTCGGTGGGTTTGTATTTTACCACCATTGGCATAATTGAATCTAATATGAATGTGGCAAAATATAAAGCCAATGATCATGATTTATATAACATTTGGCATGACCCTTTGGGTCATCCGGGACAAACTATGTTCAATCGGATCATTGATAATCTTTGTGGATATTTATTAGAAAATTACGATATTGGCTTATCAAAGAATCAACTATATGTTCCTTTTTTACAAGGGACGATTATAACTAGACTATCTTTTCTAAAAGTTAAGAATGAGTCTCCTACTTTCTTGTAAGGAACATAAGGAGACATTTGTGGTCATATCCACCCTGCTAGTGGTTCTTTTTAAGATATTTTATGGTACTGATAGATGCATCTATTAAGTGGTCATATGTTTGTCTATTGTCTACTAGAAATCTCGTATTTTCTCGTCTTTGAGCCCAAAATTTTTAAACTTAGATCTCAGTTTCCCAATCACACGACTGTATTAATTAGTCTGGATAATGTCGCATAATTCATCTCACAAGCTTTTGATAATTATTGTACATCATTAGTGACTGAGATAGAGCATCATGTTCTCCAGTGCACACACAAAATGGGTTAGCTAAGTCATTTATTAAACATCTTCAACTTATAACTAGACCTCTACTAGTACAATCTAGTTTGAAAATTATGGCTTGAGACATGATATTTTACATGTTGCATCTCTAGTTAAATTTAGACATATTGCCTACCATATTATTTTATATATACAACTTGCTAGTGGTAAACAACCAAACATTTCATATTTGAGAAAGTTTGGATATACAGTATATGTCCCAGTTCCATCTCCCAAAAGAACTAAGATGGGTCCCCAATGATGTTTGAAAAATATACATTAGTTTGAGTTTTCTTCCATAATAAGTGTAACGCCCTAGTCCCAAAATACTTGGGACTAGATACGTATCATGCCAGCTATATACATACGAGTATAAGAGATGTTCGTATGTACACATAAGCTGTAAAATATAGAAAGCCATGACAAGCTAAATAAATCTCATCCACAATTACTAAGGTTTAATGATATAATTAAATAGTCATTTGTACAAACGTTGGACGGAGACATATCCGCTACCAACAAATCTAAATAAGAAGAAATGTACAAATAAATGAATTGGTTGAACGAAACAAATGACGAGTCCAAGAGCAATCATCACGAAGGAAGGAATGGCCTTATCTAGAGCACCTGCAAGAAACCACGAAACGCACATATGGAGAAATCACCAAGTCCTCAGAGGGACGTAACAAGGCACATAATATCATGCCATTGAACTGAATAATAAAAGCTCAACAGAAAAGTATGCATGAGTAAAGGTTCCTAACCATTCTATATGGAATGCACTTTAGAGGACAACGTTCTACGCAGAGGCTGTAACGGATTCACGCAAGCAAGTAATAAAGAGTGGTCAACAAGTAGCGCTCATCTGAGACACTATCGGCCGAGTAACACGTAGCGCTCATCCGAGACACTATCTCCCAAATGTATGTAAAAATAAATGTAGTCCCTACGCTAGTAGCTGTCCCCTCCCACCAATGATATTATACGTGCGACGTAACCACGACGCACCAACACGTGTCGTGTCCACAATAATGTTTAATCCATAATAACAGCCAAGCTTCTACATAATCTATTGGCAGTTATATCCTAACGCACGACCTGTATGCACCGATGTACGGTCGGTACGCAAGTCCGAAGCTACATGCGGCTCACAACTCACACACAACCCGTGGCACATCGTGACAGTTTATGCGATGATCTAATAAATGGTAGTCCATTAACTCCAGGCCAGTAAGATATAGTAATTTGCATCTACTTAAATTTTGAACGAACAACATAAAAATAACAAAACATGAATGATATTGAGCAAGGAATTAAATAGTAAAGGCAAGGTATCTTGCCTGAGGGTAATGGTTCTGACGATGTTCCGATTAGTCCAACAGCCACTGCAGATACGTAGTAGTCCAAAGTCGCAACTGAATACGATAGGATTTGCTGTGGACAATATAGGGAGGTCCAAGATTTGCAAGAAGATGGAAAAAATTCAATTTGTTTATGGAGAAGAATAGATATTTCAAGAAATTTATATAATACTATATCCTTAACTATTTTTATAAAATACCCTTTTTATTAGGGAACTATATCTAAAATCAAGTATATGTAAAAACTATGTTTTTCTTTTATTCAAAATGTTTCAAACAATTACTTGAAATTGTAGGAAAAAATATTTTATTTCTTGGATATAGCAAATTTTTATTAAATATAATTTTATAATAAAAGCCTTGACTAACTAATAATATATTATTTTAGGATTATAAATACGAATTGAAAATAAGCTAGGGCTTGCCTATAATATTTAGTTATAATAAAATTTAGAAATGTTACCCTATATAATTATTTAACAGACAAAATAATAACAATAATAGAAGAAGATAAAGTACATGTTTTTACATAATCCTACGATAATAGTAAAAATAATAATAGGTCATAATAAAATCATAAATAATACTTATATAGTAATATCAATTAGGAATCATAATAAAACATATATATAATTTTATTCTTCTTTCTTTTCTTTTGTTTTTTTCCTTTTTAAACAAGGCTAGAGCCCATAGGGCCCAGCCCAAATATTATACTAACAAACCATCAGACGTAAAGAAACAGAGAGCTGGAGAGAGAGTGTGAGAAAAAGAATTTTTTTTTGGGTTTCTTTGAGATGAAGAAAGGATAAGGAGAAGGGAGCGCTCACCTAGGGGTTTCGGGGAAGAGCCGGTCCGGCGTTGACAGTGGAGACGGTGGCGCTGCGATGGAAGGCGGGAACTCGAGGCTGGGTGGAGGCGCACCTGCAGCGGGAGGCGGCCGCGAAGTCGGCGTCGGGGAGCGACTGCAGCACCCGACTGCGGCTCACGTCGGCGGGGATGGGCTTCGATGGCGTGGAGGCCGGTCGGTCTGAGAGTAGGAGGAGGTGGATCGCGGAGGAAGTTCGCCGAGGCGACGGATCGACGGCGTGGCTGTGTGACGCTCGGCTATCGATGACGATGGTGGCCCGGCAGGGAGGGCTCGGCTGCGAGCGGGACCGGGAAGTCGGAAAGGCGGCGGATCTCGACTCCACGCGCGGATGGAGTCTCGGACTCGCGGGGACTGGCTCATCCAAGCGCGGCTGACCCAGGTGAGGTTCCATGCCTTCTCTTCGGATGTGGTGGTGGGTTTCGGATTGGCGATGGTGGCGTTGGCGTGGGTAGAAATTCTGGTGGTGACGATTGGGTGATACGAGGGGGCAATGGTGCCGGGCTACGTAGAGGAGGACAGAGACGAAGGTTTTGTCATGTCGGGGGTGTGTCCCGACACGAGGTGGATGAATGTAAAGGGATGGAATAAGAATTTGGTCGTCACAGACACGATGCACATCTGAATGTGGTGGAAAATATGGAGGAGTACCTCTCCTATATATAGGAGGTGGGAATTCCCATTAGGATAAGGATTGGGATTTGATTAAAACCCCAATAAATAATATAAATTTTAATTCAAATTGATTAAGTCACATGTAGATATTATCATAATTAGTTTAAATAAATAATTGGATCAAATCCAATCCAATATAGCTACACACTATTTTAAAACCTATTTAAAATGAAAAGAATAAAATCTTTTCAAATGTAAATTATAATGATCATTTAAATTTAAATCAAAATACTATTTTAAAATACTTTTTTGAATAATAAATTATTAATATTAATTAATTTCGAAAATAGCATTATATACGAATAAAAAAATTTATGCTCCTCATATGTAATAAATATTTGCATAAAACTTGGTTTTCAAATTATTATTTGTATAACCTTTTTATGATGTAGAGTAGGTTTTGGAAATTCCAAATGCGACGCATTTTACAACTTTAAGTATTCGAAAATATTTATTATTTATTATTTGAAAAAAACCAAGCTTTTTAAAATAAAATGTTTTTACAAAAATATGAACCTCGCAGATATTCGCACTCGACGAGACATACGAAATGCGAACTCATACGCGACGTCCCATATGACAAATTCGTACGCGACGTATAATACGACTATGCGACGTACAAATACCACGTAAAAATTTTTAAATACTCAAATTATATAAAAAATTAAAGTAAAAAATTAGGGGGTTTACATCCTACCCAACTTAAAAGAATTTCGTCCTCAAAATTTAGGAATAGATAGGGTAGGTAGAGTTGAGGCAATAGAAATTTGATCAAGTTAAAAAGGCATACAATGAAATTGATTTTCGAATAATCGAGTATTACGATAGCTAGGAAAGTGAATTCATGGGTATGATTTGGAAGATATCTCATGACAACTATCAATTTCGATCAACAAAATGTGTACTCAAAATAGGCAAGAATCTTTTCCACCACGATCTTACAATATATTCAAAATCTAACTTATTTTTGATATTGTCATAATTCTTGGCATAATTATCAAGGCCTTTCTATATTAAATCTTCTATTTTATCAAGATCTATATTCCATAAATCCTTTAATCCTTGAAACCTATTTTCTTTTCAATCATTAACCTTCAAAATTTCACTCACATAGATTTTTAATCTCTATCTACATTCATGTTCTAAATGCAATCTTTAACGATAGATTTTTAAAACGTTTAAATTTTTAATTTACTTCTAGTATTTTCCTCAAATCGAATTTTGTCCTTCATAATAATCCTTCAATCAATTAAAATCACTTCTATCTTCATCACGAAAGTTGTATTCATAACCATCATAGAAAGATCAAATCTTAAATCATCGAAAAAGAAGATTTTTAAAATTCTATCCCCAAGTTTATATTCCATATACATTTTTTTTTCCAAATAGCCTTTGTCGTTCATAATCACCTCAAAATTAAATACTAGGTGAATCTCTAACCTCCCTTTTTCCAACATAAACATGCATATTTCCTCAAGCTTTAATTCCCTTTGAAATTTCAAAAAAAATTTAATTAAGTTAAAAGTCAAACTCTTCTAGGAAGTTTACACTTGTTTCTCAACGTAAAGAAAGTTTTATCCCTTATGCACCAACATAAAATTCATTTCCACTTTGGAATAATCTCAAACCTTTTTGGCACTCGCAAATATACTATCCTTTGATCTTTCCAAAGCATAATACCACATCTCTTAATCAAATAGCACATTTAACTAATTCTTATAATCACGTATTATTTTACTTGATTTAGCCACTAATCTCCTTTATGATGCCCTCCAATCTAGCCCATGTCTAACCAAAGGGTGTCATGATCAAATCTTTATCTAAGCCCAAGGAATCACAAGAGCAAGGTTGCATGAATAATAGCAAAGCAAAATAAAATTTTTGAAGAGAAAATTAAAACGATTTAGAAGAAATTATTGGTTAGGCTCAATGGTCATGATAGGGTTTGGATAATAAATACTAATTATTGCACAAAAATAAAATTTATGGGCCTAAGCAATTTAAGATAATTCACAAAAAATAAAAGGCACGGGTTAACAATAAGCACAGGCTAAGCATTTAAGAAATTAAGTAGAACACAATCACATATCGGGTTGAAGAAATTGAGTTGAGATCCATGGTCGATAAATATATCGGTATCATGGTAAAGGTTACAGTTTAGTCTTTTTGGCCAAAAAGTCATATCATGAAAGTAGTGTACAAGAAGACGTGTTTTAGTGGCACGTGGTATACCTACATGAAGGTGAGCTCGTCTAGGTCTTGCATATAAAATTTGTTGGCTGAAAAAGTCTAGTGTTGTGCTCCAAATATCCAAGTCACGGTAAAGGACATAAAAGAATTTAAAATAAAAAGTGGAAGTTCATGAGGTAATGATTAACGCACAAAATAAATGACCAAGTTAAAGCATGTAAATAAAGATAATTCAGATTCTAGTAGATCAAGGTAACATAAGTTAGAATACGGTTTCTAGAGATACGATAGCTACTTAGATGGAGTATGATCAAGGAACAATCTAATCATTTCTCAAGTTTCAAATGGTTAGATAGTTACGATAAAATCTAGATTTGAGGGAATGTCGAGTGAGTCAAGATTGAAATATAACTACATAATTTTGTAGATGACTAACAACACTTGCGTTTATACTACTATTATGGCCATGAGGGATATGGCACTTAGTATGGAATTCTTCTAACCCATTAGGGTTATCTTGGCGGCCTATCATTAAAATTTAAAACCCAAGTTTCCTTCAAAGAGTTTCTAAATAATTTTCCAAAATGAACAACCATAATTTGTATTTACTCCAAGCCGCCTAATTTAATCATGATTAAAAGTTTAATCCCTTTCAAAATTCTCCAGGTGATCTTTTATCCCGTTACTACTAACATTTTTCAAGATTTAACATTTTCACTCCAACCTTCGAACTCAAGAATTCATAAACCATAAATCAGTAAGAATTTCAATATTTCTTCATAACTTTAAAATTCCAAAATTTTCTCAAAATCCTTAAGTTAAATCCTTAGCATATCATGAACAATCTAAAAAAAAATTTCCTTTTTTTTCTCAATATTTTACGCACTCATTAATAATAGCTCCAATTCTAAGTCATTCAAACATAGTCTCAACTTTTAAATGGCAATTCCTTTAATCAATCAAAATCACGTCGTTAGTAACTTTTCCAAAAATTTAATATTAGCAATTCAATTTTTAAACTCAATATTCAATTTTTTTTACCAAAATTTGATATCCATAATCACAACTTTTTAAACCCAAAATCTAAATAGATTTGTAAATCCTCAATCAAATGACACGATTTCAAATTTGAAATTTTCCTCAATAATCGTGTCCATTTCTTCCAAATATTTTAAACCAGAATTTTAATATCATTACTTCAAACTTGAAATTCAAAATTTCATGAACTTATTAACTGTGAACAATACAACCCAATTTAAAACCTTAGGAGTTTACCAAGCTTTATCAAGCGCTCTCATGAATCTTACATCAAAAAAAAAAATTCAACTATCTTTATATCTCTTCAAGGATGTATAACTATAATTCATGGAATCATAAATAATTTTCAAAGACCTTCAAAAATCAAAACTCAAAAATCAATTCAATTTCCTTTCTCAATTGTATATAGATTCCACTATCATTTTGTAGATAAAATTCTAACAATCCTTCGAAGGTATTAATGTTGCTACTACCCAACTTGGAATTAACTAATCCCTAAGTTTATACTTCTTAAAAATATGGTCTCTCTTATCCTCATATCTTTATAACTCAAATAGGATCTCAATGCATACTAGTCGTCAATGTAATCCTTCTAGCCATGTGGTTGACCTATGAGTATATATTAGTGTAGTCATCTTCCTATCAAGTGTGGAAATAAGGATTACGGTAGAAAGAGCTCAAGCAAGATGTAGATCAATGAAGTTGAACAAGTGATTCAAAAATTTTAGTCACGAAAGAGGGTCAAGCAGGTGGATGAGATCCTATACTCTAATCCTATATTGCAGACCCGTTTGATACAGTCATGTAACCGAAACGGCAGATTTGACCTACATGGGCCACCACAAAAACATGTAACGCCCTAGTCCCAAAATACTTGGGACTAGATACGTATCATGACAGCTGTATACATACAAATATAGGAGATCTTCATATGTATACATAAGCTGTGAAATGTAGAAAGCCATGACAAACTAAATAAATCTCATCCATAATTACTAAGGTTTAATGATATGATCAAATAGTCATTTGTACAAACGTTGGACAGAGACATATCTGCTACCAACAAATTTAAATAAAAAAAAATAAACAAATAAATGAATTGGTCATACGAAGCAAATGACGAGTCCAAGAGCAATCATCACGATGGAAGGAATGGCCTTAGCTAGAGAACCTGCAAGAAACCACAAAACCCACACCTGGAGAAATCACCAGGTCCTCAGAGGGACGTAACAAGACACATAATATCATGCCAATGAACTGAATAATAAAAGCTCAACAGAAAAGTATGCATGAGTAAAGGTTTCTAACCATTCTATGTGGAATGCACATTAGAGGACAACGTTCTACGCAGGGGCTGTAACGGATTCACGCAAGCAAGTAATAAAGAGTGGCCAACAAGTAGCGCTCATCCGAGACACTATCGGCCGGGTAACACGTAGCGCTCATCTGAGACACTATCTCCAACATGTGTGTAAAAATAAATGTAGCCCCTACGCTAGTAGCCGTCCCCTCCCCCCAATGATACTATACGTGCGACGTAACCACGATGCACCAACACATGTCATGTCTACAATACTGTTTAATCCTTAATAACTGCCAAGTCTTCTACACAATCTATTGGCAGTTATATCCTAACGCATGGCCTGTACGCACCGATGTACGGTCGGTACGCAAGTCCGAAGCTACATGCGACTCAAAACTCACATAAAACCCGTGGCACATCTTGACAGTTTATGCGATGATCTAATATATGGCAGTCCCTTAACTCTAAGCCAATAAGATATAGTAATTTGCATCTACATAAATTTTGAACGAACAACATGAAAATAACAAAACATGCATGATATTGAGCAAGGAATTAAACAGTAAAGGCAAGGTGTCTTGCCTGAGGGTGATGGTTCTGATGATGTTTCGCTTAGTCCAATAGCCACTGCAGATACATAGTAGTCCAAAGTCGCAATTGAATACGATGGGATTAGCTGTGGACAATATAGGGAGGTCCAATATTTGCAAGAAGATGGAAAAAAAATTCAATTTCTTTATGGAGAAGAATAGATATTTCAAAAAATTTATATAATACTATATCCGTAACTATTTTTATAAAATACCCTTTTTATTAGGGAACTATATCTAAAATCAAGTATAAGTAAAAAAAACTATGTTTTTCTTTTATTCAAAATGTTTCAAACAATTACTTGAAATTGTAAGAAAAATGGTTTTATTTCTTGGATATAGCAAATTTTTATTAAATATAATTTTATAATAAAAGCCTTGACTAAATAATAATATATTATTTTAGGATTATAAATACGAATTGAAAATAAGGTAGGGCTTGCCTATAATATTTAGTTATAATAAAATTTAGAAATGTTACCCTATATAATTATTTAACAAACAGAATAATAACAATAATAGAAGAAGATAAAAATACATGTTTTTACATAATCCTATGATAATAGTAATAATAATAATAGGTCATAATAAAATCATAAATAATACTTATACGGTAATATCAGTTAGGCATCATAATAAAACATAAATATAATTTTATTCTTCTTTCTTTTTTTTCTTTTTTTTTATTTTAAATAAGGCCAGAGCCCATAGGGCCCAGCCCAAATATTATACTAACAAATCATCAAACGTAAAGAAACAGAGAGCTGGAGAGAGAGTGTGAAAAAAAGAATTTTTTTGGGTTTCTTTGAGATGAAGAGAGGGTGAGGAGAAGGAAGGAGGAGAAGGGGGCGCTCACCTAGGGGTTTCGGGGAAGGGCCGGTCCGGTGTTGACGGTGGAGACGGTGGCGCTGCGGTAGAAGGCGGGAACTCGAGACTGGGTGGAGGTGCGCCGACAGTGGGAGGCGGCCGCGAAGTCGGCGCCAGGGAGCGACTGCAGCACTCAACTGCGGCTCACGGCGGCAGGGATGGGCTTTGCTGGCGCGGAAGTCGGTCGGTCTGAGAGTAGGAGGAGGTGGATCGCGGAGGGTGTTCGCCGAGGTGGCGGATCGGCGACGTGGCTGTGCGAGGCTCGGCCATCGATGATGATGGTGGCCCGGCAGGGAGGGCTCGGCTGCGAGCGGGACCGGGAAGTCAGAGAGACGGCGGCTCTCGACTCCACGCGCGGAGGGATTCTTGGACTCGCAGGGACTGGCCCATCCAAGCGCGGCGAACCCATGTGAGCTTATCTGCCTTCTCTTCGGATGTGGTGGTGGGTTTCGGATTGGCGATGGGGGTGTTGGCGTGGGTAGAAATTCTGGTGGTGACGATTGGATGATACGAGGGGGCAGTGGTGCCGGGCTACGTGGAGGAGGATGGAGACGGGGGTTTTGTCGTGTCGGGGGTGTGTCCCGACACAAGGTGGATGAATGTAAAGGGATGGAATAAGAATTTGGTCGTCGCAGACACGATGCACATCTGAATATGGTGGAAAATGTGGAGGAGTACCTCTCCTATATATAGGAGGTGGGAATTTCCACTAGGATAAGGATTGGGATTTGATTAAAATCCCAATAGATAATATAAATTTTAATTAAAATTGATTAAGTCACATGTAGATATTAACATAATTAGTTCAAATAAATAATTGGATCAAATCCAATCCAATATAGCTACATACTATTTTAAAACCTATTTAAAATGAAAAAAATAAAAAAATTCAATATAAATTATCATGATCATTTAAATTTAAATCAAAACACTATTTTAAAATACTTTTTCGAATAATAAATTATTAATATTAATTAATTTTGAAAATAGCATTATATACGAATAAAAAAATTTATGCTCCTCATATGTAATAAATATTTGCATAAAACATGGTTTTCAAATTATTATTTATATAACCTTTTTATGATGTAAAATAGGTTTTGGAAATTTCAAATGCGACGCATTTTACAGCTTTAAGTAATCAAAAATATTTATTATTTATTATTTGAGAAAAACCAAGCTTTTTAAAATAAATTTTTTTTACAAAAATATGTACCTCGCACATATTCGTACTCGACGAGACATATGAAATACGAACTCATACGCGACGTCCCATATGACAAATTCGTACGCGACGTACAATACGACGTACAAATACCAAGTAAAAAATTTTAAATACTCAATTTTTATAAAAAAATTAAAGTAGAAATTTAGGGGTTTACAATAAGATATTTAAAAATCAATGACTGCTGATGTCTTTACTACAAGATTTGATGATTGCCAATTTGATGATAGAGTCTTCCCGTTATGGGGAGGTATAAGAAACAAATTGTTCATATAGAACAAAATATTGCTAATTAACGGTGTGAATTGACATGCTATACGCCTACTCTATCGATCACATTAAGTTCCAAGAACTCCACAATGTGACTATGAGATAAGAAGAATGATACATTTGCAAAAAATTACAAATCAATTACCTGATGCATTTAATGATACCGTAAAGGTAATTATATCATATGTGCCAGCCATAATCATTGTTACAATTGGACAAAATTCAAACAAGGCGGCAAATGAATCCACTACTACACTCAAAAGCATGGTAGGCCTATAGGTTCCAAGGATAGTGCTCCTAGAAAGAGGAGAGCTAATGAAACATCTTGTTCTGATAAAAGCCCAATAGTGGCTGGAGCTCCGAAAACAAATAATAAGTATGTGCATGTTTCCAAATTCACTGAAATGCCTCTGGATGCCTCTATAGAGGCACAGGTACCTGAAAATGAAAAGATCTCGATATTGCATGCATGTTCAGGTAAATTATGGAATAGAAAAGCACTTGTTATCGATGACATATTTAGCTATACAGTAGCTACTGAAATATCAAAGGACAATGATGATTGTGAAAATGAACCATATAGTATAAATGAATGTCGACAAATAAAAGATTGTCCAATCTGGAAAGATGATATTCAAGCAGAATTAAATCTTTAGAAAAACATGGTGTGTTTGGACCTATAGTGGAAAAACCAATGGGCATAAACCATGTTGGTTTTAAATGGGTGTTTCGTGAGAAAACGAAGTGAGAGGAACAAAGTTGAGAGATATAAATCCTGACTTGCTGCACAAGATTTCTCTCAAAGATCTGGAATTGACTATGTTGAGACATACTCTCCAGTTATGGATGTCATTACCTTTAGATATCTAATTAGTCTCGCAGCTTCTAAAAATCTTGATATAAGATTTATAGATATTGTAACTACATATTTGTATGGCGACTTAGATATTGACATCTATATAAAAATTTTAGAAGGATTTACAATGCCAGAGACCAAGTCAAAAGAAAAGTATTTAATTAATCTTAGATGGGCATTATATGGGTTGAAATAATCTACAAGAATGTAGTATAATCGTCTTATCATGTATTTGACTAAAGAATGATACAAAATAGTCAAATTTACCCATGTGTCTTCATTAAGAAATTCGAAAATGAATTCTCAATAGTAGCAGTATATATGGATGATATAAAACCTGATCAGGTCTCCTATAGAATTGGAGAAAATGGTAAACTATTTAAAGAATGAGTTTGAAATGAAGACTTGGAAAAAGACAAAGCTTGGTCTCGGTTTGCAAATAGAATGAAGTTCCAGTGGAATATTAGTGCATCATTTCTGATATATTGAAAGAATTTTGAACTGATTCATAATGGATAAAGTACATCCACTAAGTAGACCAATGGTCGTACGCAGGTTGTATTTGGATAAATGTCCATTACAACCAAAAAGAGAAGATAAAAAAAGTTCTTGGTCCAGAAATATCGTATTTAAGTGCTATTGGAGCACTAATATATCTAGCCAATGCACAAGACTAGATATTGCATTTTTTGTTAATTTATTATCTGGATATAGTTATGATCCTCCACTTATATATTGAATATTGTTAAACACATATTGAGATATTTTTATGGAACAACTGGCATGAGATTATTTTATTTATATGATTCCACTAACAATTCTTGTCTAGTTGGTTGTACAAACTCAAACATATTTCTGACCTTCGTAAGGGTTGCTACAAACGGGTTATGTGTTTATTAATAACCATGCAGTTATATCTTGACTATCAACAAAGCAAGGTTCAGTAGCAACTTCCTCTAACCACGCAGAATTAATTGTATTACAAGAAGCAACAAGAGAAAGTATGTGTTTGCGATCAATCATTCATTATATAAGAGTAAATTGTCAACTACTCACAGTTACAGATGGGCCTACAATAATATTCAAAGACAATACGGCTTGCATTACACAATTTCGTGAGGGATTCATCAAAGAAGATCGAATAAGCAACTTCCACCAAAATTATTTTATGCACATGAGCTTCAAAGGACGAAAGTTGTCAAACGAAGTCAAGCAAATCTATTATATCAAGGTGGAGTATGACTCATGAAGAATATTTTTGAGTTTTGCACGTTGTACTCTTTTTTCTTGACTAAGATTTTTCCTACTGAGTTTTTCTTAGTAAGGTTTTAACGAGACAACAAATACGCATACACCACCAACTAATTAATGGTGAATATCCAAAGGGGAGTGTTGTAAATATGGATAATTTACATTATTATTTGGTGTACATAACCTATTTCTTTTGGTTATCCATAACCTATAACATTTGGTTATCCATAACTTATGTCCTTTAGCATTTCTCCTTTAATTATCATGATGATGTTAAACCTCCATTGTAAGCCTATATAAAGGACTCTTCTCAAGATGATTGAGATAAGTAAATGAAGAAACAATTTCTTCTATTTTTTTATCTCCATTTCTTTGCCTTATAATACTTTCATCTTGTCTATAGCACCATGCATACTCTATTCCTTTTCATAACTATTTCTGCTCTCCTTGGCTTGAAGTGGTGTGAAGCTTCTTTACTGGTTGATGGTTGTGCTAGATTTTTCAATGGCTTTTCTAATCATGATCTTAAATCATGGAGATCAACTCTTCTATAACTACTACAGGCTTGACATTTATTTTGGAGGCACTACCCTTGAAACATGCTCTTTGTTATAACTCATCAACTCTTTTTTACTTCCCTCGATTCCTTAATCCATTATCAACCTAGTCATCCTGAAAGTCCAAATTCCTCTACCTTGTCTTAAATTTGGATCCGAAATTACTAAATCAGGGTTTATGAAATCCTTAAATAATGTTCAGATTTATATCCCTCATATTAATGTCACTATCATATAAATCACCATTCACATTTCCTTCAACATTATACCTTCAAATATTATCCTTCTTAAGATTTAGAAGACCCGCAAAAGTGTCTAACTTTTCCTATAATTCAAAAAATTTGTCTCCTACCAATTCTTGATCATTCTCCTACCAATCCTTTACTCAATTTCGTATTATCACCTCATGTAGTTATAGCCTCCTTTCCTGTATTTGGATTCTAAATTCAGTATCTTAGCCTTAATTTGATAATGAAATATCAAGAGCTAGTAGCTAAAAATAGCATCTAAATTCTCTCAAGACCAAATCATCTTTGAATGTTCTCATCGGTTCTAAAGATACAGCTTCAGAATCATCTTTAGTATATATTCCACTGCTATTCTTTCTTGAAATTCCTTCTACGCTTTTTCTTGCGTGAAATATTTTATACTCAGGAGATTCTTTTGAACGTAATCATTTTCAAATTGATACTACCAGTCTCTTGATGTTGTTTTCATTCTTAATCTTATCATTCTCCCACTCTTATGTTACTTCCTTACAATATCCTATATTTAATATCACGCTGATACATCTAGCTAATACTATCACCCTCAATAATACTCACTAATAATAAACTAGTACGCTACACCTACCACTTATTACTTACCAATCCTGATATATCCTGGACACTTGCATCCTCTAGGCACCCTAGGTACACAGTCATTAACTCCATAACTATACTGGTCGTATGCTTGATACTCTAGGATACCAATTGTTAACTATACTCCGACAAAACCTATCTACAAGTTACTAAGCTACTACACTATCCAAGAAGTTTCCCCAAAACTAATCAAGGTGAAGTCCATGAGGATTTAAACTAGTGGAACTAAAGACATCCTTACCCTGAGCTATTAGAGTGATGGAACAGAACTCAATGATAACAAGGTGGAATGATATGGATGATATGTTAAGAACCAATTTAAGATATGATCTCGTAACCATACACGTCTATCCGAAATCATGTCACCCAGAATTCTCTCCATGCTAGTAAGCATAGCTGCGACAAACGATAGAGTCCATACCTAAGGTATATACCCTATAATCATGTTATCTAGAATTCTTAACACGCCAACAAGTATAACTGCGATAAACTCTAAATTTTATAACTAAGATAAGTATACCCCAAATCAGGCTCTATATTTTTGTCATGCCAGCTAGTATGGATATGATAAACTCTAGACTCCATAACTAAAGTAGACATTTATCTTTCAGACTGTCTTCATCAAATATGTCATCAAAATATACCTTAATTTAGTCCATAAAATTTATCTCGATATAAAATCAAAGTCAACAACGAACACCATCATTTAATCAACGAACAAGAAAGAGTAGACGAAAATAAGTGGAAACATATTTTGAGATAGGGTTTAGAGTGAGATTCTCAGGGGCCATCCCAAGAATCTCTGAAGGAGTCCTAATATGTGATTGAGTACCAAAAATGCTAAAATATTCTATGACTTAAAATCCTTATCCTAGGGCAGGCTCGCAGTAGTACGACTAAGCCTATGTACTACCACGACTTCATACTAGTTACGAAGACTAACCTGTGTAGGCTACCATAAAAATGTATCACGACCTACACCCAGATATTTGGGCACGAGTACGTGGGCTACGCCCAACCTACGCCGTAATATCGATGGTAGAATATTGTCGAGTACCCGATGAATATCTACAACATTTATACGACCCGCTATAACAACATGTACTCAAATAATGTATAGCTAAGGAAGATATTAATAAGAAAGATTGAGTAACACAAAATCATCCAGAATCTATAAATGAACATACATACTAGGATTGTATCGGAGACAAATCCAATAACGAACATAAATCTAAATAAGGACTACTAGCCTATTGTTCTCAGAGGTCAACTCACGATCAATAGAACATCGAGATCTGTCTTAGCTGGCATCATCATGTAGTCCAAGAATATGGGACATAACAATTCTTAAAAATATGGTTATTCAATCAGGATTGGAGCAAAGTACAAACACTAATAATAGTTATAATTAAATGATAAAAACTATAAAACAGTTATATTAAGTAATACATAATGAGTAACAATGCCTGAGACAGGAATTAGAATAGAGAAATAGTTAATTAGAGGACAGAGAAAATAAGCATGGTGAAACAAGAGAGTATGACAATAAAGACAGTAAATAAAAGAGCACTTAGTTAACATAGATATATTGTGTCCAGCAAGTACAATATAATCAGCAGGAATGTAACTAAACTAGTATGTTTGAAATACCATTTTTGACATGTAAATGGCTATGGGTAATACGGCTCATCGTACGTATGGTGTGCGACTACTATTGTTCTAGATTAGACCAGTAAAGGGTGGTTACATCATATTTAAGAATGTTTACATGTCTTCTCAAGTATTTTTCTGTCCAACTAGTACAAGTGAATCTATATCCCTACACGTAAATCAAGTACAAAGCTAGCTAGAAAGTAAGTGATGCTGGTAGGTGATTCCAGAAATAGAGTGCAGTCAAGTAAGATGCACGTGTCGCAAGAAATGAATCCAGAAATACCAATCCATATTTCCATCGTGTCAAGAATCAAATAATACAATACTATAGACTAGAATCATATAAATTATCAAATAATAAAATCTATCAGAGAATGTACTCACCTCAATTTGTTGGAGTCGATGTATGCAACATGAACATGTCGACACAGAGTAGGTAACGATGCTATGCTCCATAAGATGGTCCCAAATGACGGCATAGACTACTTCGTTGGGTCCAGAATAGTCCAAATAGCTTAGTTTGGTATATAGAAGCCCAAATCAGAGTTGGCGCGATTATTGAATCAAGAAATAGGAAACGACTATAATAGTTACGACTTATTATTTTAATGAAAAGAGCATACTAAATACGTATAACTATTCTTGAAAATCATTTATGATTTTTTTAGATATATATTTGAAAATACAGAAAAATCATTTAGGACTTTAAACTCTTAATTTTGTCAAATATAATTTGAGGTCAAAAAATATTTACAATCGTTATAAAAATACTATAATAATATTTTGAGTCTCCAAATCAAATTTTGAAATTAATATTTGTGCTAAAAGCCCATGCACAAAACTAATCTTTAAATGCTTAAAAAATTATAAATTCATAATGATGATGATTATATTAATGAGAGTTAATAATAATAATGGCAATGAATATACATTTATATAAAAATATTCAATATGTGATACAAAATATATAAACTCATTTACTCAAAGCCCAAAAAGAACAACTCTCAGCCAACCCTTATACCAAAAATATTTATTTTGATTTTAATGATCATAGCTTTAGATTTGATAGCTTTGTTTGTTGGATAGGCTGTAATTATATGTGAATATTTTTTGGAAGAAATTTTAAGGATCCAATGTTTTGTGTGTTGTCACTTTGTTGATTTTTTGTTGTTTGAGTTTTTTTTAAGTTTTTGTTTGTTTATTTTTTTAGTTCTTATTCTGTTCCATTGAACCACGTCCAACAATAAATGAATAAAAGATGCACAAGTCTTTATTGCATATGAAAGTAGTGTGTCACATGGATAACTAGTCCATATGCATACTGGGTTATACATGAAGGCTCACATAATCATGAGTGTACATGAATGTCACATGAGTATACATGAATAAATATGAATACAATAAGTAGACGATGCACATGATAAAATACATGAGCACAATATACCTAATGTATCCGAGGGGATAACATCGCATGAAGAGATCCATATAGTACTGATCCGTGATAATATCGTGACAACAACAAGTAAACTAGTCTATAACAAGTAAATATGTCCAAGCAAGAATAAAACGGTCAGATAATGTACTCGCTGACAATCCGAGCTGCTGATGAGGATATGTAACTGAACTGGAGTGATGTAAACCTATTTAAAGTAACCACAAGTAACAACATGGTCTAACATATTATAAGAAAGGGCTACAATGTAATTCTACATGCTTATAAGTCCTTCTAGGTCAAAGTCAACCTTGGTCAACTCTGGTCAAACCTGGTCAACTCTAAGTCAACTAATCCGTTTACTAATTTTTAGGTCACACACAACTTTACAAGTCATTCCGAGTTCGTCTGAGTCGATTTGGAACAAGTTTGATCCAAAGTTGACTTTTGTTAACTTGGTCAACTTGTCGGTCAACTCGACTAAACTAAGCTCATTGGGTCGATCCTAATCTGTCCCAATACCCTATGGTTTACATTCATAATCAATCCACATACATATAGGTATATTCACATTCATTAAGGCTATATATATATATATATATATATATATATATATATATATATATATATGATATGTATATATATACATATATGATATGTGACTTGAAGGAAGTGTGATAAAGGACTACTGTGTATGACTCATATCTGAGATTAAAACCAAGTATTTAACTATATATATATATATATATATATATATATATATATAAAATATATATATATATATATATATATATATATATATATATATATATATATATATATATATATATATATATATATGATATGTGACTTGAAGGAAGTGTGATAAAGGACTACTGTGTATGACTCAAATCTGAGATTAAAACCAAGTATTTAACTATGGGATATATCACATATATAAATACATATACACATATATCTATTTAAAGGGAAACTATATATATATATATATATATATATATATATATATATATATATATATATATATATATATATATATATATATATATATATATACATATACATACTCATATAGGTAAAGGAAATAGGCTACTCGAATCCGAGAAGTGGCCTCAAACCTGGAAATCAGAACCTTAAACCCTCATTCCAACTTATTTACATATACACAAGTCATTATATATATATATATATATATATATATATATATATATATATATATATATATATATATATTTATATATATATATATATATATATATATATATATATATATATATATATATATATATATATATATACATATACATACTCATATAGGTAAAGGAAATAGGCTACTCGAATCCGAGAAGTGGCCTCAAACCTGGAAATCAGAACCTTAAACCCTCATTCCAACTTATTTACATATACACAAGTCATTATATATATATATATATATATATATATATATATATATATATATATATATATATTTATATATATTTATATATATATATATATATATATATATATATATATATACACACACATATATACATATATATACATAAAAGAAAATCCAAATTGTACATGTAAATGGTAGTTAAATAGGATATAAAACCAAGGATCAATTCCCACAAACCCAGAATATCATATATGAATCATAAACTCAGAATTTGATACTTAAAATTCAGAAAAACTAAATATTACAAAACTATTCAAATTTACATTGAAGGAAAAACCCAAATTTCACATATCGACCCAAATCTCAAAATACACTACTAGAACACGTGAAACTTGGCAAGTACGTTGGCCTCGACATATGAGACATGCTCGGGTACTCACGAAGTCGAAACCATGTCCGTGTCGTGTCCAGAGAATGCGTATCAGAAAACTGATTTTACATGTCAAGAGCGCGTATATTGCTCGATTGAGCGCCACACGCACAACGAGAAACCTCGTGCTCGTGTACACAGCTAGGTAGGGTCCCGGGGTAGGGCTAGTGCAACTCCACCTTTTCAAATATTGAAAATTTAAAATTTTATATTAATTAAATGATTTGGGAATATTATTATATTTTAATATAGGTGCAGTTATACGCATAAGTTTAGTTATCATTAAATCTTTCCTTGGGTTTAAAATTTCATTCTAAACCTATTGTTTTGTTTGGGCCCATCAATGAAGCCCACAACAGTGACAATATAATCTTGTGGAAAGGATTATTTCCTTTCACTTCTGAACTTGAAATTTGTTAAGCCTCTTTCAAATTTTTAACTCCCCCATCGGCCATGGCGGCAGGCCTTGCCTTAACCGATTGCCAGGAGGAAGGGATATTCTGCTCGAGTAGCTTAATTCCTACGCTACTCTAAACCAACCGCCTATATATTTAGGTTCCTCTTCACCTTTCCCTAACAATTGTAGCAGCCTCAATTTTCTCTCATTCATCTCTTGGCTCAACCACAGAGCAGCCATGGCAATGTCGGCTAGTCTCTTGAAGAATTTGCTGGCATATGAAGACTGGTGATCGACGAGATTTTCCCTCCTTTTTGTTTCAACAATTTCCTTTTCCCTAGGATTTGGTAAGTTTGAATCCTTCTCTTGAGATTTCTCATTTTGGTGAAGAACACTGGGATCAAATTGTGATATGTTCTTCATTTCGAAACCCACAGATCTGAAGGTTTTATGACCATCGATCTGATCTTGATCAGAAGTAGAAAATTCTTGGTGTCGACCTGATTTGGTCAGTTCTCTCGATCGAGTTATTGCAGGTACAATCTAAACCCCTTTCATGAATTCTTAATTACTAATCTCTATGATGGTTAATATGGGAGAGGGCTGTTACTTCTTGAACCAGGTGATAGCTTGTGGCTCTGTCATGAGAGTGATCCATATGGTTGATATGTGATTCCATATGCTCTGTCATGAGAGTGATCCATATGGTTGATATGTGATTCCATATGCTCTGTCATGAGAGCGATCCATATGGTTGATATGAGATTCATATGGCTTGGTATGTGATTCATTTGGTTTGACATGTGATTTCCATATGCACTGATATGTGATTTTCCATAGAATTGACATGTGATTTACATAGCACTGACATGTGATTTCCATGGGACTGAATATGTGTTCTGATATTGGGAGCTGAGGATTACTGGAATGTAATCTGAACCATATTTTGAGTTAGAGTATCTAACTGTATCTTGTGGTTCCTGAGAACAATTCTAGGTTGAAGACTTAGTATCAATAGCAGGGCATCAATTGTAAGACTGTTCATTTGTTTATTGTACCCTGTGTCACCAAGAGCATCTATAGTTAGGCTAACCTATGAAGTCTAGTGACAGTGAGTAATTTGTAGGCATCAGTCCTTCATAAGCTGACTGTCCCCATTTTGTTTAATGTTATTCATTACCCAGCTTTCTAATATGTGAGACTGGGCTATTGATTGGGCATTTTGGGAATCAGTTAACTGGCTTGATTCGAGTGTTAATGATGGAATGTTAAATCCAGAGAACTAAGCAATGAACCTGGGAACTTATTGCACTTTTGGGGCTCAGTCATGTAATCGAGTTTCCATCACTGTCCTGGCTCAGTGAGGCTTGAGAGTGGGGATTTAGTTTGAACTCAGGTCCCAAGCTTTGTCTGGGCCGTACATCAGGTCTTAACGGATACCAACAGGCTATGGATTTCTTCTTTTCTCTAAAGGTTAATTCTTAGTCTATTATGCATTTACCTGTTCAGTGAAGACAGTGGAATATTTTCCTACTAATTCAGTGAGTCTGCCATATTAGCTGGGCTTTGTTTCATTATGGCTTTGCAACTTGGTTCCAGTAATATATGGCTTGAGAGGTGGAGTAACAATAGTTGACAGCAGTATAGTACTTGACGTGTATCCTTGTTTATGTTTAACTCAGTTCATTTACTGTTCCAGTTAGGACGATTTTGGTAGCAAGTCTCCTGTTGATTCACAAGTTGGTCGATTCTAACATGGGAGCTAAGGTTGGAATAAGGAATGACATGTTAGAAATCTGGAGTAATTTTGGTGGGTTTATCCTTTGTGTAAAAACTGGGATTTGGGTACATCTGAGATTTTAGTAAGGATGTTATGGATATCAGTTCTCCCTGGGATGCTTTTGGTTCAGCCCCTGGAGACTGAAATATCCAGGAAACTGAGAGTTGGACTGATATTTTGGACTTAAGGTTGCAATGCATATAGCAATACCTTAGACATTATAGACAGCAGAGTGTTCCAGTATCGTTGCAAGAGTGAGTTCTTTAGATTGATACTGAGAGTATCAAGTCATGTGTTGATATGGCTTGACTAAGGGGTTGTCCTGCAATTGGGTTTGAGGGATGACTCCTGACTTCACAAATTTGGACTGAACATATTGAGCACTGTCCTGATTAGACTGAGTGATTTAGGGATACATTTTGCAGTATCCTGCCATTTCCTGCTATATTGTTATGAAGTAATATTTGAGTATTTAGAGACTGAACCTTGAGAGTGAGTTTTGTGTCAAGACCCTCTTTTAATTCTACTTCCTGTAGGTTGAAGTGTTCTGACCTAACTGTATGGTTCCTGTTGAACCTATTGATGATTAGCAGTTTAGTCCATTTATGTTACTACTTATATTACCTGGGGTACCCTTTCGAATACAAACTTATAATAGGTTTTCCCTACGAACTAAGAGGGTACACACCATGCCTTGTAAACTGTGTAGTACTGGTAAAGGTTAGGGTTAGCAGTTCCTGATTCAGGAATTGAGTTGTGGATTCAGAGAACTGAATTGGACTGAGGATTCAGTCCTACATTAAGGACTGGATGGTTATGTGTCCTATTGAGTTTTGAACTCTTATCATTTAATGTGTACCAATGATCAGGTCATTAGGGTAAGGAGGATTATGGTCCAATATAAACCATTCTGGTGTAATGTAAACATTGCATCAACTTTGCAATTCTTATTGATCAAAGAGTATAGAATTAATGGTCTCTTTTAGAACAAGGGTCCATTAAGCAGTTAACTAGAATAAGGATTATGTAGGGCTATCCATCACTTTGAGGTTTTACCCTTGTATTTAGAATATAAACTCTCTTGTAAATACATGGCTAGAATATTGTAGAGTTATAATAGAAGTTGACTAGTATTATAGATAGAACTTAGAATTATTAGTGATCTTAACTTAAGTATCAACTTTACTTTTTGACTTATCAACTGTAATTATAAACAGGAGGATATCCAGCTCTACCACCCTTTCTTGATCACCCGGAGCCAGGCAAGTATACTCCTCTAATTTGTCCATTTTTCATGTCTTCATACTCATTCTTGTATCTCTTGATGACACGATATATCACGATATTGTCTCGTTTCATGTTCCTTGCATCATTGTGTCTGGGAGGGGAAATACTATAGATATGTGATCAAACCCTGTTACTACTCATGTGAATAGCTTGGGTCCCGCACCGTGCACGCGGGGCCAAAGCCGTACCATTTCATTATCATTGTATCTACCCAAGCCGATCATAATCTAGATGTATTTCAAATATTGCACATGTCAGGATTCAGTTGGTATTTCAGGATTTCATGTTCAGGCTGTATTTCATGTTCAGGCTGTATTTCATGTTCAGTTTGTATTTCATGATTCTGGTTGTATTCCATGTTCAGGACTCATACCATGTTCCCTGTTTTACTTTCAGTATTTCCTGTACAGTTCATGTCTTGTTCTCATTTCCTGTACTTTACATTTATTCCTGTTTTCTTGATTCATACCATGATGTACATGTTCATTTCTCTGGATATACTTTGCTCCGCTCCTGAATAGGATATGTTGCAGGTGAGTTGGAGGCTTTATGCGATACATTCTATGGCGAGGAGCCTATTGATGCAGGAGAGCTAGCTGGGGCTGCTCATGACTTAGAGGCTGCAGAAGCCTAGAGATTTCCTTAGTTTTCTCTATTATTTCTATGTATTGAGACTAGTAGACTTCTATCATTTCTAGAATGTAATAAAATTCTGATACTTATACTTTACTCTGGGATACATTTATAGATGCTGTGTTTCATACTTGTCTTGATATCTGGTTAGTTTCCCTAGATTGGTACAGCTTACTTTGTTGTGTCTAACGACAAAGGCTGGGCGTATCCGACTCGTATCCGGTTATTCGGGAGCGGGTCGTGACATGTTTTTAGTGGTGGCCCATGCAGGTCGATCCTAATGGTACCTAGGTCTTAGCGTACTATTGGAGGACTTGATTACACTAGGGAAACTTGATCGCAACATCGGAAAATCGAGAAATAAGGGTATATCAGGTATATCAGGTGTATCAGGTATTTTATTCTATAAACACTTGTTGTATGTAGGTCTAGGTTATTTTAACAGTTTTCTGTTTTGCAGATAGTTCAAAAGCATGCGACACCAGAACTGTCAATTCACCTGCATTTGACGGTTCTGAGCTTCCACTACCTTCTATCACTCTATATCCCCATGGGTAGTACGTAGTTGACGGAGACGTCTGAAGAGTCCCTTGACAACCAGAGGAAGCAGGCCACCCTTTCCAAGTCAGACTTGTGGATACACTCTCCGAGCCAGGAAGGACTTCTGATTTCCAGACTCTCAGACACTTGGATTTTTTGACACCGAGCGCATATCTTACACCAAGGAGCAGATCAAGAACCTGGAGTTACCACTGAAGATCACCCAAGTTTCTGAGGACCCGACTTCTCTAAAGATTAGAGCCACCTGTCAGGAGATCCAGAATGTAGCACAAACAATAGGACACAACGGGAAACTGAAGCTCAGAAGGAACATGAAGATTTATGACAAAGACAACAACTACCCTGGACCCGCAAAGCGTCACAACACTCAGTCAGCATTTTCACCAGTCGCATAATCAGGAGCAGATCTCAGCAGCCAGCACGCCAGCAGTCATATATTCCCGCCAGAGCCCTGTACTTCAGCCCCAACAGAAGATCCAGATTCCGATCCAGCCGATGATTATTTACAATTTTTGCCACCTCTCAGGATGCCACTATGAAGAGTACCGCAAAAGACGGAGGCTATACTGTACTACGGATCGCCTGCCCACCAAGTCAAGGACTGCTGGAGAACGTTGATCACACTGCCCGAGAACAAGCACGAGGAGCATCAGACTACAGCAAAAGGGAACCACCTTTTCAGAATCAGCAACCACATGGAGCACTACCGCAAGGACCGGCCTATGACAGGACAGTTGAAGAAGGTTGAAGAGATTCCAGTCCCGGAAGAACACTGAAGATAGACTGAAGACAGAAGATTTCTTTTGCATGGTTGGGAAAACCATGTATCTTGATTAATAATCCAGTCTTCCCTTAAATTCCTCCTAACACATTGATCATTTCTTGAAACTTCTTGTTTCTATTTTGGAACCTTGATTGATGTTCGAAACTTATTTTAAGATATTGTTTCATATTCGACAAACTTGTTTCAGACCCACAATTCGATATTTGTTTGAAATCCATTATTCGATACCGTTTGTACATTCATTCATGACCTTGTTTCCTAGTGATGGCTCCTAATTATAAATTTTGTTCTTTTATCAAACTTCGTGTTAATTAAGATTTAATTCCTACTCGAGATTTATTTCGAAACCCTGTTCCTCATTCGAAGCATTATTTGTGCTTCGTCCTATTTAGGACATTGTTGAGGATACCTTTGAAGGTTTTGAAGATTTCGTTTCCTATTCGAGACTTGTTTTCTCATTCATGACTTTGATTTTCTAGTCGAGAGTTGTTGGTCCACTATTTTTGTTTCGATCTTGTCTCCTATCCAAGATTTTGCTTGTTTTATGGATACTTGTTCCTACTCGTTTATTGATATTCTGTTTGCTAATCGAACTTGTACTATTCTAGAATTATTCCTACTTAAAATATCATTCTGAAACCTTGTTTGAACCTTCGCTTCTATTGATGCTTGTTTGAGATTCTATTTCGCATTCTTGACTTTATTTGAGACTTGTTCTCTATTTACAATTTTGTTGCTATTGAGATTCGCTTGTTTCATGTTTACAATCCAATACCTTGTCTCCTATTAGAACCTGTTTTCTAGTCACTATTCTAAACCTTGTTTCCTCGTTAAGATTTTCTATTTTGAGATTTTATTTCCTAATCACGACCTTGTGATACTTGATTTTTCACTGTATACCTTATTGGAGAATTCGTTTCAATTCAAGCTTTGCTCGAGATTTCATTTTTATTTGAGATTTTATTGAAACTTGTTTCTAGTGCGAAATTTTATTTCTTATTTTGAAACTTGTCTTCTATATGATACCTTGCCTCAGTTCGTCCTTCGAGACTCTGTTATCCTTTCGGAATAATGTTCCATATGTGGAATCTTGTTACCATTCCAGATATCAGTTGATATTCCGTCATAATTTGAAACTTCGTCCTGTCTGAAATTTTAAATCTCTCTGGCTGCCCTTTTGTACTCACTGATTGGGTCCCTTGTCATTTTTAGTACCTAATAAACTCATGTATTCTCACAGTCAGGTAACTTTACCATTCCGTGACTTGGACTATTGAAACTCATTTTGAACTCCTTGAAACTCTTTTGAAATTCCTAAGGATAAAGTCGAGAGGCTATTCGATGACCTACTATGGCATGACAGTTGCGCACTGCAGCCATTAGCTGGATTATGGAGACTGAGGGTTCACTGCAGCCAGTAGCGCACTGGCGAGGCAGGAACTCTAAGTTGAAGTGATTTCAGACTTTCATAGGTTTTCGAGTATTGTCGAGTTTTTGCTACATTCTTCATATCTTAATCTCTTGGGTTGCTTCGTCAATGATTATTGGAAGATGGATAAGGTTGACAGAATATTCGGTGACATATTGTTATTTGAATCACGGAGCCGAAATTCCACTGCAGTCAGATATATACTGGCGGGGTAGGGATTCTAAGCAAAGTGATTTCAAATACCTATATATTTTTGGATATCATGGAGACTATATTCCAATATAATTATTGGTTTTCGAGAATTACAAATCATTGCACGTTTATCCTGATTTGATACTGTATCTCCTGAGTATTGCGTACGTCTCCTCAATCAACCATTGCTAATTTTCCTTCAAACATTTTATCGTTAGATCATCGATTTCCTCAAATTATACATTGACAGATTTTAACTCCATACTTCGTTCATGTCTTGTCTAAACTTCAATCTTAAATCATGTCTATCTGACCATGATTTTCCTATCTTGTCCTAGTCTACTTGTGTTAAACTATCAATTTTTGATCGTACTTAATAATTGTGCCTTCATGATTTTGTCCCTCTAAGTTGAAATTGAGATTTCATTCTATCTCATGCCTATCTGATTCTTGATCATTGTTAGACCGTGTTATTCCAACTTCTTACGTGTAATTACCGTATTTGATCTCAAAGGCTCAGGGCGTCGTATAGTTGCACAGGATCGGCAGATGCACTGGACATACAGCAGCAAACGGCCACTGGAGTTCGTGTTTGGAGATAGAGTATTCCTGAAGATCTCACCAACTAGGAGCGTCATTCATTTCGGCAGAGGCGGGAAGCTCAGCCAAGATACTTCAGGCCATTCGACGTGACGGCACGGATTGACGAAGTAGTATACCGATTAGCGTTCCAGCCAGCTTGGAGGGAGTACACAAAGTTTTCTACGTGTCCCAGCTTCGACGCTACATTCCAGCCCCGAGTCGTGTAGTAGACTACTCAGAGTTAGAGGTGGGTCCGAACTTGACCTATGAGGAGCAGCCAGTGGAGATCCTGGACCGGAGGGAGAAGCGACTGCGGAACCAGACCATTCCTCTTGTCCGCGTCATATGGAGACACCACTCTCCGGGAGAGTCCACATGGGAGCATAAGGATGAGATGCAAAAGTGCTACCCGAGATTGTTTACATGTTTGTATTCTGTATTCTGAAATTCCAAATTTCAATAAATAATTTGGGGTGTTTCATGAATCAATTTTTTTTGAACTAATTCTGAATTTCGAGGACGAAATTTTTTAAGGGAGAGAGATTTGTAACTCCACCTTTCCAAATATTAAAAATTTTAAATTTTATATTAATTAAATGATTTGGAAATATTATTATATTTTAATATAGGTGCAGTTATATGCATAAGTTTAGTTATCATTAAATCTTTTCTTGGGTTTAAAATTTCATTCTAAACCTATTGTTTTGTTTGGGCCCATCAATGAAGCCCACAACAGTGACAATATAATCCGGTGGAAAGGATTATTTCCTTTCACTTCTGAACTCGAAAGTTGTTAAGCCTCTTTCAAATTTTTAACTCCCCCATCGGCCATGGCGGCAGGCCTTGCCTTAACCGATTTCCAGGAGAAAGGGATATTCCGCTCGAGTAGCTTAATTCCCACGCTACTCTAAACCAACCGCCTATATATTCAGGTTCCTTTTCACCTTGCCCTAACAATTGTAGCAGCCTCAATTTCCTCTCATTCATCTCTTGGCTCAACCATAGAGCAGCCATGGCAATGTCGGCTAGTCTCTTGAAGAATTTGCTGGCATATGAAGACTGGTGATCGACGAGATTTTCCCTCCTTTTCGTTTCAACAATTTCCTTTCCCCTAGGATTTGGTAAGTTTGAATCCTTCTCTTGAGATTTCTCATTTTGGTAAAGAACACTGGGATCAAATTGTGATATGTTCTTCATTTCGAAACCCACAGATCTGAAGGTTTCATGACCATCGATCTGATCTTGATCAGGAGTAGAAAATTCTTGGTGTCGACCTGATTTAGTCAGTTCTCTCGATCGAGTTGTTGCAGGTACAATCTAAACCCCTTTCATGAATTCTTAATTACTAGTCTCTATGATGGTTAATATGGGAGAGGGCTGTTACTTCTTGAACCAGGTGATAGCTTGTGGCTCTGTCATGAGAGTGATCCATATGGTTGATATGTGATTCCATATGCTCTGTCTTGAGAGCGATCCATATGGTTGATATGAGATTCATATGGCTTGGTATGTGATTCATATGGTTTGACATGTGATTTCCATATGCACTGATATGTGATTTTCTATAGAATTGACATGTGATTTACATAGCACTGACATGTGATTTCTATGGGACTGAATATGTGTTCTGATATTGGGAGCTGAGGATTACTGGAATGTAATCTGAACCATATTTTGAGTTAGAGTATCTAACTGTATCTTGTGGTTCCTGAGAACAATTCCAGGTTGAAGACTTAGTATCAATAGCAGGGCATCAATTGTAAGACTGTTCATTTGTTTATTGTACCCTGTGTCACCAAGAGCATCTATAGTTAGGCTAACCTATGAAGTCTAGTGACAGTGAGTAATTTGTAGGCATCAGTCCTTCATAAGCTGACTGTCCCCATTTTGTTTAATGTTATTCATTACCCAGCTTTCTGATATGTGAGACTGGGCTATTGATTGGGCATTTTGGGAATCAGTTAACTGGCTTGATTCGAGTGTTAATGATGGAATGTTAAATCCAGAGAACTAAGCAATGAACCTGGGAACTCATTGCACTTTTGGGGCTCAGTCATGTAATCGAGTTTCCATCACTGTCCTGGCTCAGTGAGGCTTGAGAGTGGGGATTTAGTTTGAACTCAGGTCCCAAGCTTTGTATGGGCTGCATATCAGGTCTTAACTGATACCAACAGGCTATGGATTTCTCCTTTTCTCTAAAGGTTAATTCTTAGTCTATTATGCATTTACCTGTTCAGTGAAGATAGTGGAATATTTCCCTACTAATTCAGTGAGTCTGCCATATTAGCTGGGCTTTGTTTCATTATGGCTTTGCAACTTGGTTCCAGTAATGTATGGCTTGAGAGGTGGAGTAACAATAGTTGACAGCAGTATAGTACTTGACGTGTATCCTTGTTTATGTTTAACTCAGTTCATTTGCTGTTCCAGTTAGGAAGATTTTGGTAGTAAGTCTCCTGTTGATTCACAAGTTGGTCGATTCTAACATGGGAGCTAAGGTTGGAATAAAGAATGACATGTTAGAAATCTGGAGTAATTTTGGTGGGTTTATCCTTTGTGTAAAAACTGGGATTTGGGTACATCTGAGATTTTAGTAAGGATGTTATGGATATCAGTTCTTCCTGGGATGCTTTTGGTTCAGCCCTGGAGACTGAAATATCCAGGAAACTGAGAGTTGGACTGATATTTTGGACTTAAGGTTGCAACGCATATAGCAATACCTTAGACATTATGGACAGCAGAGTGTTCCAGTATCGTTGCAAGAGTGAGTTCTTTAGACTGATACTGAGAGTATCAAGTCATGTGTTGATATGGCTTGACTAAGGGGTTGTCCTGTAATTGGGTTTGAGGGATGACTCCTGACTTCACAAATTTGGACTGAACATATTGAGCACTGTCCTGATTAGACTGAGTGATTTAGGGATACATTTTGCAGTATCCTGCCATTTCCTGCTATATTGTCATGAAGTAATATCTGAGTATTTAGAGACTGAACCTTGAGAGTGAGTTTTGTGTCAAGACCCTCTTTTAATTCTACTTCCTGCAGGTTGAAGTGTTCTGACCTAACTGTATGGTTTCTGTTGAACCTATTGATGATTAGCAGTTTAGTCCATTTATGTTACTACTTATATTACCTGGGGTACCCTTTCGAATACCAACTTATAATAGGTTTTCCCTACGAACTAAGAGGGTACACACCATGCTTTGTAAACTGTGTAGTACTGGTAAAGGTTAGGGTTAGCAGTTCCTGATTCAAGAATTGAGTTGTGGATTCAGAGAACTGAACTGGACTGAGGATTCAGTCCTACATTAAGGACTGAATGGTTATGTGCCCTATTGAGTTTTGAACTCTTATCATTTAATGTGTACCAATGATCAGGTCATTAGGGTGAGGAGGATTATGGTCTAATATAAACCATTCTGGTGTAATGCAAACACTGCATCAACTTTGCAATTCTTATTGATCAAAGAGTTTAGAATTAATGGTCTCTTTTAGAACAAGGGTCCATTAAGCAGTTAACTAGAATAAGGATTGTGTGGGGCTATCCATCACTTTGAGGTTTTACCCTTGTATTTAGAATATAAACTCTCTTGTAAATACATGGTTAGAATATTGTAGAGTTATAATAGAAGTTGACAAGTATTATAGATAGAACTTAGAATTATTAGTGATCTTAAGTTAAGTATCAACTTTACTTTTTGACTTATCAACTGTAATTATAAACAGGAGGATATCCAGCTCTACCACCCTTTCTTGATCACCCGGAGCCAGGCAAGTATACTCCTCTGATTTGTCCATTTCTCATGTCTTCATACTCATTCTTGTATCTCTTGATGACACGATATATCACGATATTGTCTCGTTTCATGTTCCTTGTATCATTGTGTCTGGGAGGGGAAATACTATAGATATGTGATCAAACCCTGTTACTACTCATGTGAATAGCTTGGGTCCCGCACCGTGCACGTGGGGCCAAAGCCGTACCATTTCATTATCATTGCATCTACCCAAGCCGATCACAATCTAGATGTATTTCAAATATTGCACATGTCAGGATTCAGTTGGTATTTCAGGATTTCATGGTTGTATTTCATGTTCAGGCTGTATTTCATGTTCAGGCTGTATTTCATGTTCAGTTTGTATTTTATGATTCAGGTTGTATTTCATGTTCAGGACTCATACCATGTTCCCTGTTTTACTTTCAGTATTTCCTGTACAATACATGTCTTGTTCTCATTTCATGTACTTTACATTTATTCCTGTTTTCTTGATTCATACCATGATGTACATGTTCATTTCTCTGGATATACTTTGCTCCGCTCCTGAATAGGATATGTTGCAGGTGAGTTGGAGGCTTTATGCGATACATTCTATGGCGAGGAGCCTATTGATGCAGGAGAGCTAGCTGGGGCTGCTCATGACTTAGAGGCTGCAGAAGCCTAGAGATTTCTTTAGTTTTCCCTATTATTTCCATGTATTGAGACTAGTAGACTTCTATCATTTCTGGAATGTAATAAAATTCTGATACTTATACTTTACTCTGGGATACATTTATAGATGTTGTGTTTCATACTTGTCTTGATATCTGGTTAGTTTCCCTAGATTGGTACAGCTTACTTTGTTGTGTCTAACGATAAAGACTGGGCGTGTCCGACTCGTATCCGGTTATTCGGGAGCGGGTCGTGACAGCTAGGACATGCTGACACGACATCACGTCTCGCCTACGCGACGCAGCAACCCAGAACAGTCGAGCGGCTTGTGCGTGTGTGCATGCGTGCCCGTGGGAGCGTGTCGAACCTAGTGGCTCACGATTCGAGCCACGCCGTGACTCGGGATCGGGTCCCTGGGTAGTCTAGGTATAGGGCTATGAGTTCATTCTCCTGGAACGTGTCCTCGACGCGCTTTGTCCGTGTACGAAGGCTGTGTCAGCGGCAAAATTCGGCCACGTACACTGTGTGGGCTGACCAATGCACGTCGGATTTCTCTGCGCTCGTCCGACGAACATCGTAAAATTTTTGGAGCATGTGGAAAGAGGTTGCCCCCACGTGCTCATGAAATTTCATACGAGACGGAGCTCCGTGCGTCGAGTTATGATGCACAGACAGCAGGGTGTGTACGGGACCGTGCACGGGATCTCGTATACGCGTGTCCGTGTCCGTTCAGATGCCGAAATCGTGTCTATTTTTGATCCGTCTTCAAGAAAGTTGTGACAAATCATATTAGGAAGGAATTCATAAAAACATAATCGAAAATTAACACTTTTCAGTTCTAAGTAACATTTTGCCGAACACGTGCAACAAAAGACCAATACGTGTCAGATACCGCTATCAAACGAAACCAAAATCCTACCAAACTTTATACACAGATCAAGGGTGCCTATATGGATGCAATAATGAAGAAAATTCAAGAGAAACAAAGGTAGAACGGGGTTTACCTATTGAGAGTCAAAATCTTAGTAAAAGGAATTCCCCGAGTGCTTTGTCGGCCGATTTCTCCTGAGCAAATGCCTCCTCCTACTTGCTAGCAATACTCCGACAAGTTCTCCTATTTCCAACGAGCGCAACGGAATTCGTTTGAGGTGAAACGGACTCCGGATGAGAAAACTAGGGTTTTGGAGAAAAGAAAGATTAAGGTTTGCTCTAGATCTTGTGGAGGCTAATATTCTACAAATGGAAGGGGGCTGCTTGTGGCCAGCCATGTTAGGGGATGTTAGGGTTAGGTTTTGCACATGGGCTAAGCACTCCATGAGTTGCTAAAAGGCCCATGTCAAAAAGGGTTAAAAGGGCCTATGTAAAAATGACTTTAAATCATTAATTCATTGCCAAAAATGGAAATAAATTCTGAAATTAATTCTAAAGGTAAAAAATAATTCTAATTATCATATTAGACTCTGAATGAAGGGTGACTAAGGTCAAACCACCTTATGCTACTCAAAACACCAATCAAGCTACAAAGCATCACATTAATTAATAAATTAATAAGAAAATTCAAATAGATACATAATGACTAAGGTACCCCTAAATTAAAAATATGAATGTGACAAATCTACCCTCCTTAAAATAATTTCGTCCTCGAAATTAAAGACAAAACTGAATGCATGAGAAGGATAGAAAAATCATACCTCAAGACTGAAAAAGATAAGGGTATTGCTCGCGCATCTCATCCTCCCTCTCCCAGGTAGACTCATCTGGAGCATGATGCCTCCAAGCTACGCGAACTAAGGGTATCGTCTGGTTCCTCAGCACCTTCTCCCGTCGATCCAGAATCTCCACAGGCTGTTCTGGATAACTGAGAGTGGGACCCACCTCGATCTCGGAATGATCCAGTACATGGCTGGGATCTGCCACATACCGTTTCAACTGTGACACGTGAAATACATTGTGGACTCCCTCTAATGCAGGGGGCCCAGTCTATATGACACATCACAGACTCTTCCGCTGATAACGAAAGGTCCAATGAAATGCTGACTAAGCTTTCTACCGCCACCAAAGCGAATAGTACCACGTGTCGGAGATATCCTCAAGAACACCAGATCTCCAACCTAGCACAAACATGGTCTCAACTTAACTATAACAATCACATGATTAAACAAAAATCATAAAACAAACAAGGTTCTTATCCTAAGCTAAGCTGTACCTCAAACTGCAAAGGTCTCCGGTGGCTATTGGCCCAGTACCGCTGTCTGTTCTGCACCACACGAAGTCGACCTCTGATAAGCTTCACCTTCTCGACTGTGTCAACAACCATCTCAGGTCCCAATAAAGCTCGCTCTCCAACGTCATCCTAAGACAAAGGTGTACGACATCTACGTCCGTACAGTGCCTCGAATGGTGATATCCCAATGCTGGCCTGAAAACTGTTGTTGTATGCAAACTCCACTAATTGCAGGTGATCCTCCCAAGATCCTCTAAAATCTAGAACACAAGTCCGCAGCATGTCCTCGAGTGTCTGAATAGTCCTCTCTGACTGTCCGTCCGTCTGAGGGAGGTATACAGTACTGAACTTAAGCTGAGTGCCCAAACTAGTCTGCAGACTTCGCCAGAAATAGAAAGTAAAGCGACTATCCCGATCTGAGACAATGCTTATCGGAACTTCGTGTATCCTGACAATCTGCCGCATATACATCTCTGCTAGCTTCTCAGTAGATGTACCCACTTTAAATGGCAAAAAGTGGGCTGATTTAGTCAACCTGTCTACGATGACCCAAATTGTGTCTTTTTCTTCTGGTGTATGCGGCAATCCAAAAACAAAATCTATCGTGATGTGCTCTCACTTCCACTCCAGAATAAGCAATGGCTGCAACATTCCTCCTGGCCTCTGTCTCTCTGTCTTAACTTGCTGACAGACTAAATATCTGGCTACGAAGCGTGCTACTTCCTGCTTCATCCCATACCGCCATACATGCTCCTTCAAATACCTATACATCTTATTGGCACCTGGATGCATAGAGTACTGAGAACGATGGGCCTCCTGCATAACCTGCTCCTGAAGCTCTCAGCTAGGCACACATAGTCTGGAACCGTGCCTCAATGCACCATCCTCTGTAATGACAAACTCATCATCCACCAATCCTGCTCGAACCTGCTCTCGGATACACCTAGAGTAACATCATCGAACTGAGCTGACTTGATTCTCTCCATCAAGTCAGATTGAATTTGAAGGCCCCACATCTGCATCTAAACTCCTGACACGATCACCTCGATCTCCAAGCTCTCCAAATTTGCTAACAAGTGACGATCCATCGTCAAACACATAGCTATCGGATACCTACTCAAGGCAT
>JANAVB010000213.1:0-41727 GCA_029216955.1 Iris pallida | reverse complement strand
CTATGTACGAAAATCACAAGTCAATTCTAAGGTTCTAGTTCTAAATTCATGAAATAAGTGGCTAATGGGTTAACTAATCTAATAATAGTTTATTCTAGAATAAATTACTTAAAAACCTACACTACATAGAAAAGTGTTTTAACGGCACTCGAAAAGTGTCGTTAATGACTTTCCATGGCACTTTTTTTGGTGCAGTCTAGAGGGGGTTTTTAACTTTCAACGACACTCTGTAAGTGTCATATAATATCTTTACGATGACATTTATTTGATGTCGTGTAATGCTTATTCCACGACACTTTACTGATGTCATTTAGTCTGCTTCAATGACAGTTCATAAATGTCATTGACTGTACGACACTTAATATGTCATCTAAATCATTCTATGACATTTAATAAATGTCATTGATATTTTCACGACACCTTTTTTGTGCCATCTAAATGATAGAGGATAAACACTTTCATGACATTTTGCAGGTGTCATCTTAACGTGTTTCAATGTCATTTAATAAGTGTCATCGAAATTACTACACCTGAGAAATGTCATCTAAAATTACAAAATGACAATTAATAAATGTCATGAATATTATTTCATGGCACTTCTTATGTATCATATAAACCGATTTCAATGACAGATCCTGACAGCACAGGTATAAAAAATTGTTCAGAAAACATACATAGGCTTTGCATCTGCCACCTCAAATTGTCAAGACTATTTCTAATTAAGTGTTGTAATTATGAGCAGATATGAAAATACCCCTCTATGGGAGGCCATATTCGGAGAAGACGACGATGGAAATTAGCAATAAAATTGAATAATAACATCAGATCTAACAATTTGGAAGAAAAAAAAAGTTAGGGTTTTCCTCACCTCCGAGCGAGATTGGAACAGTGATCCGATGGAAAAAGAAACGGCTAGAATTTTTTCCCCTTCCTCTCGCTTCTACTGTTATATATCGGAAAAATTCTTCTTCTAAATCTTCTAAACCCTGTGGTGCAAGTAAAAATTCTTTAAAAAAAATCATCTTCTAAACCAAAAAATTCTTAAAAAATTACAACAATTACACAGAATCGCGCTAATGTGCCATATGGTGCAAGTAAAAATTCTTAAAAAATGAAAAAAGAGAAAAAATTTCACAAAAGATCCAAAAAAATCAATATCAAGAAAAAAATCCTAGATAATGATCGATTCATCTTCTAAACCCTAACAAAAGAAGGAAAACCATCATCCATTCCAAAATCTCCAATTATTGTGCTTATAAAATCCTACATAATACATAAAGAAACAAAGTGAGGGATGACCTAGACTTACGATAGAGATGACCGCCGGCTCCAGCTGAGATGGGGCGCCGATGACGATGGAAATCGCTCCGCTCCAGCCGATATATAGAGAGAGAGCTGAGATGGTGGCGCCGACGACGATCGAAATCGCTCCGCTCCAACCGATATAGAAAGAGAGCTTAGATGGTGGCACCGACGATGGAAATCGCTCTAGCCGACGAGAGCTCCAGCCGACGATGGAAATCGCTCCAGCCGAGAGAGAGAGAGAGAGAGAAAGTTTCGGGAGAAATAATTAGTGAAAGAGGGAAGAAAGAGATTTTATTTGGGATTATTGGGACCGCGGGCTCGAAAGAGCGCCAAACATTGGGAAATTTTCAGGAAGCGGTAAAACGAATTTTTTGGGGGGAGAATTAAATATTCAGACGACACCTATCAAGTGTTGTGTTTAGTATAATATTTTATACGACATTCAAATTTGTTTTAAAAGTGTTGTCAAATTAGGTTAATGACACTTTTTAGAAAGTGACATAGATGATAATAAATATTAAATTATAATGACACTTTTTAGTATACTGACATCACAAAAGAAATATAATGACACTTATTTAAAAAGTGTCGTAAAGAAAGTGTCATTATTTATATTTTGTTGTAGTGCTAATTTAACCTAATAATAATCTGAATATAATCTAAACATGGAAGTTTGGACATAAAAAGTCATGTTTCTAATTTTGGAAACCATGGCACGCAAATCGAGGTATACCGTTGACTATCTAGTCAAACATCGTGAACTCTAGATTTTGAAAATGCATCATGGTAGATTTCAGCGCCACAAGTGTGTTGGAATCAATTGTGCCAAAAATTCACGTTTTGGTCAAAAGATATCGCCGTTATGGCTAATCATGACCAAAACGGTGATTCACCGATCAATTTTGAGTTCAACAGAATAAATAAAATACTAGATAAATGAATAAATTTCTGGGAAAATATACGTCGTAGATCTCTATGTTAGCTTTCTGAAACTTCAAAAGTTCAGGATTTTGATTTCTGGTTCTCCCGAAATCTCGAAAACACCGAAACGTGTCAAGTTTCGGACAACCGACACTCTACAACTTTTACATAAATTAAGGTCCAGTGATAAGAAAAATAAATTAGATATTCGAAAAGTATACCTCAATACGAATCTAACCAAAAAGACAGCACACAAAAAGGAGGTCGGAGCTGTCCGCAATCGCCTCGGGAAGTCGGAGACTCTCAAGATCAAAAACTGCTCAAAGTCGGCTAAAGGAAAATAGGGTTTCTGATTTCTAGAAACTATATATATATATATATATATATATATATATATATATATATATATATATATATATACTGTGTTCGCTTTCCGAAACTTCAAACAGTTCATGATTTTGATTTCTGGTTCTCCCGAAATCTCGAAAACACCGAAACGTGTCAAGTTTCGGACAACCGACACTCTACAACTTTTACATAAATTAAGGTCCAGTGATAATAAAAATAAATTAGATATTCGAAAAGTATACCTCAATACGAATCTAACCAAAAGACAGCACGCAAAAAGGAGGTCGGAGTTGTCCGCAATCGCCTCGGGAAGTCGGAGACTCTCAAGATCAAAAACTGCTCAAAGTCGGCTGAAGGAAAATAGGGTTTCTGATATATATATATATATATATTATATATATATATATATATATATAATATATATATATATTATATATATATATATATATATGCATGCAGCTGCTGTGCCGCTGACAGCTGGGCCCCGCTCAGTTGGCCCAAGCGGCTGACGGGTGGGCCCCAGTGCTGACTGGGTATAGGTGACTGGGTATTTATTTTCCAGAAATTGATTTAAATTCAATTCTAAGCCAAATAAATCCAAATAAAATTCTAAAAATTCCAGAAAAATTCTAGAAAATTCTAGAAAATATATTTAGCCTTATAGAATATAAATAAAAATACTTTACCTCATATTAGTCCCAAATGGCCTCATAATAAATATTGGAAGCCTTTAAAAATATAAACCTTAATAAATAAATACTTAAGAATTCCCAAAAATTATGGAAAAATTTTAGAAAATATTAAATAGTATAATGAACCCTAGAAAAATATTTGGGGTCAATATTTGCTCTTAGAATAGCACAATAAATTCTAGGAGTCCTAGAAAATAGATTTTTTCCTATATTTAGTTATCAAAGTAATTCTAGGAAATACCAAAATATCCCCAAAATTAGAAAATAGTTTTTGAGGTCCTAGGACCTAAATAAAATACTGGGTCCCAAAAATAACCCCGAATGGCCATATGGTAAATCATAAAATTCAATAAAATATATAAATCTTCACAAAATAGATATTAAAAATTATATAAAATATCTAAAAATTACGATAAACTATATAATAGCTAAATAATGTACTAAGGTCCAAATGACCATAAAAGCAAATCGTAATCAATTAAAATAATAAAAAATAAAAAATCGGGAAATAGATTTACAAATCTACCTACCTTAGAAATAAATTCGTACTCAAATTTAAGGGTTTCCTATGATAGAAGAACTTGACTGATCGGAGAGAAAAGTTAGTAAGAAATTTTGATAAATTAAATTAAAAAAAAATTAAAAGAAAAGAAAAGTCTTTGTTAATATCATTTATCAGTTAGGGTGAAAAATAGAATAAGTAGATATAGGTGGCTTTGTGTTGGGACCTTAGGCTATAGTCTTGGGCCCTTACATAAAACTAATAATAACCTTAAGGATAATTCATCAGTGTAAGACTCTACCATCTTAGAAATTTCTTCCACAAAATTTTAAAAAATACGATTAGTCATGAGTGAGAATATAATCAAGTAATGATAGGATCAATGATCCAAATAAGTTAGATCGTGGATAAGTTCGAACCCCAAGAAAAGATGTTACGTGGCAGGATTAAAGTATAATCAAAAGGACTAAACAAGAAAGTCATCAGGTAAGACTAACTGATGTTGGAATTATATAGGCGCGATCACTATCAAAATTTAGTCAAGGTCAAAACATGGTTAAATCATTTAGATTCAAGTAAGATACAGTCACGATCACAGTTAATCATGCGAGTCATTCTAGCATGATCGAAATTCGAAATATTTGGCACGAGTATGAACATGTTGAAGATAGTCATCATCATAGTAGAAATTTAGATATTAGCAATAATTGAGTCGTATTATAGGTATGATTAACTGGTTAAGCAAAATTCATTTAGGCATGATAGAATCAAAATTTAGGAAAACTTGTGAATTGGCACGATCGAAGTATAAAAGTAGTCTAGTCGTGATCAAAATTATTTAAGGATGATCAAAACAAAATCATTTCGGTATGCTTAAATATTTATCCATAATCAATTAGGCACGAGTTTTAGAACCCAAAATCTAGCTACATTTTAGGAATCTAGGGGAAGGAATCAAAATAGGTTTAAAAATGATAATTTAAAAAAATAAGGAGAAGGAGGAGGAAGGAACAACCAGTTTATTGAGAAGATGGTAACTAGGAATAAGGTACAAGTCAATTTGAAAACTTAATAGTCCTATGCCAGTAAAAGGTGTAGCCTCTATGGTATTCGAAACTCGTACATATATTCGAAGTCACATTACCGAGAATTTATGCCTCGCTAGTGTACAGCTAGCTGCAATAAACTCATGGTTCCACAACTCAAGTAATGATACGCTAACGAATACCCTATCAACTCTATCTAATTTTGACATAACAACTCAAGGATGAAATAGGAAAACCAAGACGTAGTTTTAATAATGCTCGATCACCCACGCTTATTTGAAATTACTTCAACTTAGGGGTCATGCCTAGCTAGTGCGCTACTGGCTGCAGTGAACCCGTAGTCTCCATAATTCAAATAAATGGTGATAGTGCGTTGCTGTCTTCCTATTATGAGTCATCAAAATTATTCCAACTATATTCATAAATTTTCAAAGAAGCTTCTAGAATTCCAACAAATTGATCATGATAGAAAGGTGTAAGTATCTATCCTTGAAGAAAATATAATTTTAAATAAATGATCACTTAGATATCAATGTTGAAGACCAAACGATCGATTATGAAGGTGGTTGAACAAAAGAGAACAAAAGATTCCAATTTTTATTTCTCTAGTATTCAAGAATCGAAGGGAATACATACGTATCTTAAATTTCAACAAATCTAGCATGGAATAAACATATGGTATGTTACGATCATGTTAGGCTCAAACATAATTTGTGAAGTTAAAAACAATATTTCTTAGAAAGATAGATTACTATGGCTAATAGAAAATAAATGGACAATACAACTTTTATGATATGACGATGGTGGTTAAAGGGGAGAAAATAAAATTGCACAGTGATTAGGAATGAGGGAGGCCTAGATTACCAAACAAGAGTCTACCCACCTTGGGTCATACCCTCGTATTAAATAAAACCAATATCCTTCTAGGAGGATCCTTAAGTTATATAATGGGATTTAGAATTCAATAAATTTCTACGTAAATCACGTGGAATATATAGCAACCTTAACTACCCAAATAGTCAGTTGAATAAGGGTTTCCTATTCCTAATCCTTCGCCTGAAATTAAGTTAGTCCTAATTGTGAATGAGCATTTTTCTAATCTCAGGCTCGTAGTAGTATGACTAATATGGTACTACCACGAGTTCACATAATTTTGAAAACTGACCTGCATGGGCCACCATAAAAACTTTTCACGACCCGTACCACTTTTCGGTATACGAGTGCGTGTCCAAGCCAGCCTACGCCGCAGAGTCGACGGTAGAACGCTGTCAAGCCCGCAATAAATAAATGCTCAAATAGACTTATTGCTCATTCACATTTCTAATAGATTACAACATTTACAAGATATATTCAAAGAAAATACAATATTCTTACATATTTGAAATGACTACACACAACTATCTAATCTCTAGGTTTGGCCTGCAAATACACCCGAATCTTCCAATGCTAAAGAAGCCACGGCTAACCTGAAAAATATTGATTTCTAGTCAGGAATGGAACACGCACACAAACTGACGGCAAAGCAACAACACAATAGAATTCACAAGACATAAAATAACATATGTGAAATGAAACTAGAAATAACTGATGTCATGGCATGTCTAGAAAGAAAGTAGATAACTCTACAACATGATGTTTCAGCTAGAAAAAATATGTAAACATGGTGACATGGCAAGTGGTGAATAAACAAGGAAAACAAGTAAAAGGAAACTATATATGTGCTTTGAAATATCTTGTTCAATATGTGAATGGCTAAGGGGTAAATTAGGCACCCTGTACGTGAATTGTGTGACTGCTATTAGTCAATAATAGATATTTTGGGGATGTTTCTGGGTAGTCCACATGTCTACTATGATATTTCTCCGCCCAGCTAGTACTCATGGAATCAAGTCGCAAGCATGGTAATCATATAAATGACAGTCAAGAAGTATAAGCAAATCTATAATACTAATCCGTGTGACAACGTGTCATCATGCAAGAGAGCATATGTATAAACATGAAATGAAAACTATGAATCGAAAGCAATCAGAAAGTGCACTTGTCTGAATCCTTGCACAAACCGTACTCACAAGTTGAGGATAAGGGGATTGCCAATTTAGAAGCTGTCAACCTATAACATACAATGTACCACAAATCATGTACGAAAACCACAAGTCAATTATAAGGTTCTAGTTCTAAATTCTTGGAATAAGTGGCCAATGGGTTAACTAATCTAATAATAGTTAATTCTGGAATAAATTACTTAAAAACCTAATTTACCCTAATAATAATCTTAATATAATATAAACATGGAAGTTTGGCCATAAAAAGTCATGTTTCCAATTTTGGAAACTATGGCACGCAAATCGAGGTATGCCGTTGACTATCTAGTCAAACATAGTGAACTCTAGATTTTAAAAATGCACCTTGGTAGATTTTAGCACCACAAGTGCGCTGGAATCAACCGTGCCACAAATTCACATTTTGATCAAAAGATATCGTCGTTATGGCTAATCATGACTAAAACGGTGATTCACCGATCAATTCTGAGTTCAACAGAATAACTAAAATACTAGATGAACGAATTAATTTCTGAAAAAATATATGTCATAGAGCTCTGTGTTGCTTATCGAAACTTCAATCGCTTCGTGATTTCGATTTCTGGTTCTCCCGAAATCTCGAAAACACCGAAACGTGTCAAGTTTTGGACAACCGATACTCTACGAATTTTATAGAAATTAAGGTTCAGAGATAATAAAAATAAATTAGATATTCAAAAAGTATACCTCAATACGAATCCAACAAAAAAACGGCACGCAAATAGGAGGTCGGAGTTGTCCGCAATCGCCTTGGGAAGTCGGAGACTCTCAAGATCAAAACTGCTCAAAGTCAGCTGAAGGAAAATAGGGTTTCTGATTTCTAGAAACTATATATATTTTTTTATGGGCCCCAGTGCTAAATGGGTATAGGTGACTGGGTATTTATTTTCCACAAATTGATTTAAATTCAATTCTAAGCCAAATAAATCCAAATAAAATTCTAAAAATTTTAGAAAAATTCTAGAAATTTCTAGAAAATATATTTAACCTTCTAGAATATAAAAAAATACTTTACCTTATATTAGTCCCAAATGCCTCATAATAAATATTGGAAGCCTTTAAAAATATATAAACGTTAATAAATAAAACTTAAGAATTCCTAAAAATTATGGAAAAATTCTAGAAAATATTAAATAGTATAATGAACCCTAGAAAATATTTGGGGTCAATATTTGCTCTTAGGCTAGCACAATAAATTCCAGGAGTCCTAAAAAAGGTTTTTCCTATATTTAATTATCAAAGTAATTCCAGAAAATACCAAAAATATCCACAAAATTTAGAAAATAGTTTTTGAGGTCCTAGGACCTAAATAAAATACTGGGTCCCAAAAATAACCCCGAATGGCCATATGGTAAATCATGATATTCAATAAAATATAAAAATCTTCACAAAATAGATATTTAAAAATTATCTAAAATATCTAAAAATTATGATAAACTATATAATAGCTAAATAATGCTTACTAAGGTCCAAATAACCATAAAAGTAAATCGTAATCAAATAAAAATAATAAAAAATTAGGAAGTGGGCTTACAGCAAGGAAGCCTACCAATTCGATCCACTACTTGCCGTTGACGTCGCGATTGCAGCGGTTGTTTATGGTGAAGAAAACTGCAGAAAACATGAGTTGGCATAAACGGGAACAGACCGAAGGAGTGTTGGATCACCCATCTGATGGAGAAGCATGAAAGTACTTTGATCGAGATGATCCGAATTTTGCTTCTGATCCGTATAATGTCAGATTGGGTCTCTGCTCCTCCGACGGTTTTACCCTATTCGGACTTTCGGGATCCCAATATTCGTGTTGGCCTGTGATCGTCACTCCGTACAATCTACCGCCTTGGATGTGCATGAAGACTCCGTATATGTTCCTTATCGTTATTTTTCCAGGTTCGAACAATCCGAAAAGAAACATCGATGTGTATTTATATATAGCCATTGATTGATGAGTTGAATCAGCTGTGGGAAGTAGGTTCCAACACGTACGATGTTTCTAAAAAATAAAATTTTTTACGGACAGCACTTATGTGGACCATCAATGACTTTGCGGCCTATGGAATGTTATCTACTACCAAAATACAGACATTTAGCGACGGATTTTATCCGTCGCTATTAGCGACGTACTACCACAAAGTTCCAACTGATTGCCGTCGAAAAGCTGATAATTTTTTCTATTTTAAGGGCGAGCGAAGGTCGTCAATCCGTCGTTAAGTATAGCATGGTTCGTAGTAAACTGTCCTTCACTGATAATCCATAATTATCGAACGTAGCTTCGGGGCAGCTGACCCTAGAAGACTTGATCGCCAAATCGAATTGAATGTTGCAGATCGTAAGAGGACCTATGTGTTGTCGCATACAAAATTGCATCGATAACAAATGTTATATGGTGCATGTTGACGACAAGTCTAGACGATCGAAAATTGTTGGAACAGCTTTCGATTGAGAATGATGTAGCTAGATTTTGAGTATTCGTCAGATGAGTGCTTGAATGGTTAGGTTGGTCGACGATCGAACTAGAAATTCACCAACGAACTTGGTGATTCGGATAGGCAATTACGAGAATCATGCTATACACGAGAGAGAACGATAAGGGAATGACTTACGAGTTATGTCACTAGATTTGGATTCACCTTACAATTGAGCTTGCGTGAATCGAACTTATATTTGATGTTACGAGACGGATAAGTTGGGAATTTGGCTAGTGAATTCCTACTCATTAAGAATCTAATGTAAGATACATCGTAAAGACCTTCGTGTTAAGGCGAATCATTGCCTTGAGCACCGTCGCCTTGATGTAAACTTTTGTGTCGGATAGATTGTGGCCTTTGTGCAATGTTAATTTAAAGTTACGTCGGGAGAATCTAAGCACGGTGTCTAGGTAAGTAACCTAGCGGGCGTAGTCCCGAATGTTGATAAGGAAATCATATTGAGATAAGTTGCATAGCCAGACTTCGAAAATAAATGGGTGGCGACTTCGAACGCAAGGCATTGCGAAGGATCGTTGCGATCGAATGTGCGACGGCTCGACGCGATGCATACAGTCGATAGTCCATACGAGACATACGAAACGAGAAATGCGATTTGAATCGCGTCGCGTGCAGTGACTTTATTGAATGAAATCACGTATGAATAGAATATATGTATGCGATAAAATTTTGAGAACAGTTGCTAAAGATAAGTCTGATCGAGAGTACAAGATGGCAAGCATAGGATTGAAATTACCTGTTAGCTTTGTTCCAATTTGCTACCACTGGACTTGGTCGAAATACATATATCTTTGGGACGCCTTGAATATAGGTACGAATCCAAATCGAGTTGTATACAAATTCAAATCGAGCTGCAGGAAAGACTTTGGAATGTTAATAAAAAGCTTGCAAGATAGTGTGAAACTGAACAACATTGGTAGGACGAGATCGTGAAACGATCTATAAAACACTTAGTCGAAGTGTTGGTTTTGTTTCAAGGATGAACCTTATTTTGAGTGGTATATTCTGTAATGCCCCGCTCCGCACGGCGCATTACGCTGAGACGTTGACTCAACGAGTCGCGTTGACCGAATAAAATGTATCGATGCGAATCGATACGAGAGTTGTATTATCCCGAGCAATGCATCGAACTAAGTCGATACGAAGAGTTATATTGTCCCAAAGAATGCATCGAGTGAATCGATACGAAGCACCGCATTGCCCCGAAGGATAAGTGCGTTGAGACGGCTCAAAGATTCTAAGAAATTGAATCGACCAAGGTGCAAGTCCGAATCGATGCAAGAATTGATTTTAGTTGGTTTCATGTGCAGGCTATACATTTACGCTAAAATATTAGAGGTCGACATTTTGCCTTATTCAGTAAGGGGTCCGCGAAACCAAATTGTCACCTTACAACAGGCTGGGACTTGGGCATGGTAAGCCAAATCGGACGTATAATTCAATGAAGCACGAAGTGCTCGAATGGCTAAGTCAAGAGAGTTGGCCGTGCAACGAAGTTATAAAATCGAGCCGCATCGGCTCGGCAAAACGACAAGACGTATCGACTCAAGGTGGAAGGATTGACACTTCTTTTTACTGCTTCATGCCTAAGTCAGAATATATATTGTATGCTAAGTTAACCTATCGACGCCACGGGCGTGGTCCGATTGTAAGATAAATTATAGTGTGTGTCGAACACTAGTTAGAACAATTGAAGTAAAACGTGCATTAAATGCACGAGTCGCTATGGAACATTGGATATCGCAAAGGCGAGCGCCTTGGTGCTCAAGTCGCAAAACATGGGACAACTGTATTCGGCGAGTGCCTTAGTGCCCGAGCCATTTCGTGCCTTCGTACATGAGTTAGAAAGGCTAGCACACTGAAAGACAATAGGCGAGCGTCCTAGCGTGCAAGCTACAAACATTGAACAGTAAGTCATAGAACATAAAAATATGGCTTCTATGCGTGCAGCAAGCATGACGCGAAGAAAAGATGATAAATGTGTCGAAACGTGCCTACGTGCATAAGATCATAAAAGATGGCTTCGTTACGAAAGAATACAGTTGTGGCATAAATGTGACGGAACTGTCCATGATGCCTCGAAAGGTGTTCGGGACCTTCGGATCGTTCGGTTGACGAACATTAAGTTGAGGCATGATTCCATTGAATATTAAAACAAAGTATGAAATATAAGAACATAGAAAGTTAATGGAAGAAATACGAGATGATAAAGTCTGAGTCTTGGACTCAAGACTATGTTTGGTTGTTTGATAAAGTCTGAGCCTCGGCTCAAGACTATGTTTGGTTGTTTGAATAATAGGGCGTTGCATGGTCGAATGGACTTGAAATAATTGTGATATCTTTCGTGCATGAAATATTCCCTCCGAACGGGTGCACCGGAGCACCGGAACCGTTCGGCCTAGGAGGAATATAATCTTTGATAGGCGCACATCTGTAAAGTCAGATTAGCACCCGGTTATAGATGTAAAAAGCTACAAATAATGGTAGGCACGCGATAAGTTTCGGTTATTGGGGCAGCAACCCAACCCGTGAAACACCGGGCTACCCAAATTCGAGAAAGAAAAAAAAAGAGAGAAAAAAAGAAAGAAAAGATAAAGAGAACGCCTTTAGTCTATTTTGGCACGAATACGCCAATGACCGTTCATATAGTTAAGGAACGATGGGTTGAAATTGCAGGCACGTATGTGTCCCGCACATAGATCATGTATAAAGAGTACTTATAACATGACAGGGAAGGAATGGGGCGTATTCACCTTGCATCGGTACAAGGGCGAGTGCATCCATGCTGGTAAGAAGTCGCGTCATAAATCAAACACGAGATTGCTTGTCTGGTTGCCTATTCAATTCGAATAACAAGCTTGCCATGATAACATGCTTTACGCTTTCGAATATGCCATGAAATCGACCCTAAGGAGAATATAGCAAGATTATAAGCTAAGTTGCATGATTGAACATAAATACTAAAATATCGGTTTAGAAGGAAGGTCTTTTCGTCAGTAAATGCGAGGACGAACGTACTGACCCCCCACCAACTTTTATGCAGGTTGCAGAAAATGGATTGCTCGCGGCAAAGCTTCGCTTGAACGCGTTGAGGCTTGGAATGTCGAAGCGTATTGAAGCGTGCGATCGCATTGACGTTCGAACTTGCAACAGGATTGATGCGGCCGAGATATAGAAGGTATGATGTATGGAATGGTTAAATCATTTGTGGGCAAGAGAGAACCTGAGTGTTTTAGCCAATCTGGCATATATTGTTAGGCTATTGAAAGCCTTTGTAATCTCAGTTCGAATATCAATAAAGAGAATTATTTCGTATACTCTGTTTTCCTTTCGTTGTTAATATCAACTCTAAGATAACCATTTGAGAACTTGTCATCTTACCTTGCACGAGCGCAACTCCAGGCTCGTGCGGCATCACGCCCCCTGCGAAGACGATCATTCGGGTGATTTCGGGTTGGGGTATGACATCCGTGATGAGCTACTATGATGGATCCAGTAGCAGCACCATACGGATGATGCTGCGCTCCTAGCACGATTGGATACGCCCGACCGCAGCATTATGGAGCTCAGGGATATGACTTAGAGGACAGAGCGAGGCAGACTGATCTTAGAGCATCGACAGAGCGCAGTGTGACGGATCTACAGGCATCACAGCTGTCCATGGGCGAGAGGCTGACGTTGATACAGGATTCGATGGTTGATAGCAGTACGAGGTTGTTATCTACCATGGATTCATACCACCAGCGACTAGCAACGTTGGAGCATTATTGTCCTCTGGGTGTGCCTTCATCGTCGTCGACTCCGCTTTCTTTATCGACACAGACTCCACCGACGTCACTACCTTCTTTATCGGTGACGATTTTACGGGAGGAGTACGAGATGTTTCTATCCTTGAGGCACGACGGTGCCCCTCCTCCTCCAGATCCGCAGTAGTCCGAGTTATGACTGTTTGATGAGATGATATTTTAGTGTTGTTTATGTTGATTGTTTGTTTGTGTGTAGACTTTTAGTATTGGTTGTGTAAACTTTGGATATTGGTTGGTTGGTTGTAGACTGGGGTGATTGTATTACACTTTGGATATTGGTTGTAGACTTTGGATTTGGTTGTAGACTTTGGATATTTTAGTGTTTGTTATACACTTTGTGTTGGTTGTACACTTTGGATATTGGTTGTAGACTTTAAGTATTGTTGTGTTGATTGTTATACTGTTGGATTTATCGGTGTTGAGTGTTCCACGAAGGGGTCGGCGAACCCAAGGAGAAAATGTGCTTCTGTGTATTTATTGTTATTTATTAAACTGTACGAGGAAAATGTGATTCTGTAGACATTCTATAATTTATTTTTATTTATTTTGCAATTTTGCGACGTTTAGCGACGTTTATCGACGTTTAGCGACGCAGGAAAACGTCGATAAGTCAGCAGGTTTACCGACGCTTATCGGCGTATTTGTGCATCGGTAAGCGTCGGTAAACATCGCTAAACGGCGCTAAATGTTCCAGGATTTTCCTTCATTAACGGAATCAATAAACGTCAGTAAGTATTCTAAATACGTCGCTAAAAGTTTAAGGATTTATCGACGTGTACCGACGTAATAACGTCGCTATATTACCGACGAGGGCGCCGGTGAACGTCGGTAAATGTTCCAGGATACCGACATATTTGTGCGTCGGTAAGCGTCGGTAAGAGCGACGATTAGCGACATTTTACCTGTTAGCGACTAGGATTTCGCGACAATAATAAAACGTCGCTAAATACGTCAAAAAATGAACTTAGCGACGTTTTCATCCATTTTAGCGACATTTTTGGACGTCGCTAATATGGCTTATTCTGGTAGTGTTGTACATTATATCTTATATGCATGTTCTCTACTTTTCTATTGTTCTTTTTCTCTTATTTTTACATTCATGTTGCTTTGCCATGTTTCTAGTTTTACATGCTCGTACATATTTTCTGTTATATATTTCTTACCATTATATTGGCCTTCAGGTTCATCTGTGTCTTAAATAGAGATGCCTTGTCATACGCTACTATTCTTTTGACTCGACTTGATATGATATGACCTGACTTGAGTATGACTTGACTTGCAATATTCTTTAGAGTGGGATCGCTTGTCTTGGCTACAGTCCATAAGATCGACTTGACCTTGTATTCCTCTCGGAGATTGATACTAAGATTGGCTACGTTCTCGATTGAGAGACGGTTGTCTTGGACTACAATTAAAACTATAGATTGAGAGTGCTTGCCTTGAATACAGTCTATAGGATTGACTTGTTAACCACGTCTATGGCATGTCATGTCTTAGTTTTCTGGTGTCATAGTTAATTCTTTCGTGAATATTTATTATTTTTCATGCATATTTTATACTGTTATATTTGGCATATTTATAGGCTTAATTACACTTTGATACCCTAACTATTCCATTTTTCAACTTGATATCCTAAACTTTTTTGTAACAAGTTGATACCCGAAAAAAAAATTTGGACGAAAATACCCATGGTCAAACTTGAAAATTACCCCCCCACCCTCCCTTCCCGCTTCCGACCACCTCCCCCCATCCTTTTTTCGGCCGCCTTCCCCCCTTTCGCTTCCGCCCACCCTCCCCCCGCCCCGCCCCGCCCCGTCCCGCTCCGGCCACCCGCCCCCGCCTCTCCTCCTAGGGCACGGCAGTGTGGAAGGACGGTAGGCTGGGGGAGGGTGGACGGAAGCGGGAGGGGGGAGGCGGCCGAAAGCGGGAGGGGGGTGGCCGGAAGCGGGAGAGGGGTGGCCGGAGGGGAGGCCGGGCGGTAGGCTGGGGCTGTAAAGGAGGAGGGGGTGGCCAGAGTGGGGGAGGGGGAGGGGGGAGGGGAGAAGGGGTGAGGGAAGGGATAAGGGCATTTTCAGGATTTTTAAAATTTTAGGTATGAAGTTAAAAAAAAATAATAGTTGAGGTATTAAGTTGTTGAGTAAAAAGTTTAGGGTATGAAGTTGAAAAATCAGAATAGTTGAGGGTATCAAAGTGCAATTAAACCATGTTTATATGCATCTTGCTATTTTTCTGAGGACCTGGTAATCTCTCCAGGTATTAGCTGAAGTTATCAAGGTAGAATACATTGGAGGATTGATGATTGTTTCTCCAGGATTTCAGGTATATATTTAGATCATTCATTTTCATATTCGTCCAATATTATTTTTATTTTACGTTGACCATGCTTTTGTATAGTCTAGTTTTGCAAGCTTATTTCTTCTTTAGAAGCTTGTTCAAGATAATTATAGTAAAGTCTGGCCCACTTTATTGTACATTGTATTTTCTTTTACTTGTAGGAACCAATATGTTAATGCATGACTAGCATTGGTATCCTTGGTTTATACAAGAGTTAATCTTCAATGGATTGAAATAGATATTAGTTGATTTAGAAACCAATACAGCTTATACGTATTCGAGCTGGGTTGAAGTCCTCTCGATATGTAGCTGGCATATATTCGAGCTGGGTTGAAGTCCTCTCGATATGTAGGGGTTGAAGTCCTCTCGATTTTGCAGTTGGTGGAAAAAGCCCCTGCAGGTTCCTTACTTTATTGCAAGCTACTTTATTATACCTTAATCCTCTGATAATGGTAATTTCTCCATCTGTCTTCTAGCTTGCAGAGTAGTGTATGCAACTTAATTTTCTACCCTTTCATGATGCTATTCCTATTTGAAGTGTGACATTCCAAATGCAATATAGTTGTAGGTCATAGTCTGTGATATCTGTGGAGATGCTGGCCAAGAGGAGTTAGTTGCCATCTGTAGTAGATGTACTGATGGCGCTGGTGAGGGTTCAGGCGAGAGTAAGGGATTGAGGCTCTCCCACGACTGCGCCGGCTGCAGCAGCACCAAGTTGTCGCTCAGTTGCGACACTACTTCTCTTTGGGACTCCCGATATCTTCAAGAGATGGCAGAGAGAAGATCCATGGTTAGAATCTACATAAGTAAATATTTCTAATAATTTGGTTAGCAAAAGAGAGATTATTCCTATTTTTTGGGTACATTCTGTATTTGGATATTCAATGTAATGAAGATGTTGATATGTACTCTATTTTGTGTAGAAATGTAATAAAGATGGTGATATAATGTTAAGTTTTTGGAATGTAATATATACTGTGCAGTATAGAGCATTATAAATGTGCTAATTTGAATAGTATAAAGTGTTATAAATGTGCTGCATTAAGCCTGTACATATTATCTATTCATGACGTTTTAAAATTGTTCTGAATTGTGCACTATATATTAACTATTCATAACATTTTTATAGAAACTATTCATGACGGTTATTTTATGACGCTTTTAAAAAACATTTATAACACCCGTTTTCATAACGGTTACTGTGGAAAAAAAAAGCGTCATGGTTCATCATTAATGACGCTTTTTAGCCGTCATTAAAAGGGTTTTTTGTTGTAGTGTTTGGGACTGAGATGTTACACTATATTATGATGCAGACCTTCAGGGCTCCCTCGACTAGTGCACATACGAAGGTAATGTAGCATTCGCAGGAGTCATCACAATTCTAATAGGTTATTTACTAGTACCTAGGGTTACTTTGAGACGCCTTGCTCTAGAGAATTTCACAAATGGATCCTGTCACGATCCGCGCGCACCCTGTTTAGGGGCACGAGCACGTGGGTACGTCCAGCCAACGTTACAGCATCGGCGGTAGAACGCTGTAAGGGTCATCTAGAACATATAGTATCTAAGACACAATAATATAACATGTCATCTCTGCACGAAGGATATAATCACAACTCAATCACATAATTCTAAGAAAGATAAGCACGATGATAAAGATGAAATAAATAGTCTAAAATAGTGCTGAGTCACAATCACAAGTTCAGAATTTAAAGACATTAACATAAGATCCTAAATAAATACTACAAGTCTCAAAGTATCAAGCTGGAATATAATCCAGAAAAAATCTAGCTAAACTAAGTCACTACAGGCGGTGTGTCCTCTACGAGCACCGGATCCACAGGCACGTCCTAGTCGTCGACTCCATCTATGCCAAACCCGTATAGTAGGTCGGACAGTCTGCATCTAAATCCTCTAAAAAACAATGGAGGTTATCCTGTCAGGATATGAGCAAGTACAAATGCCAATAGTAGTTCCATGTGAATTGACAAATACTATAATAGAGAATTATAATAAAATACAAGATAAAATGTCAAACTGGAAGTAAAAACAGTAAAGTGGACTTGATATCATGTCAGGGTGAGATATAAGGTAAAACTGGAATTTAAACAGTAAAAAGTAATCTGAGGTATGATGTAAATATAAAAAGAAAGTGCCATGAGATATTAGAGCATATATGATCGGCTTGGGTCAGGGTTAGGCTATTCCATTTGACCGACTATCATAGAAAATACATAGGTAGGGTCAAGCCGGCCAAACTGAAATGCGAGCACAAGAAATATAGGATATGGCTACACCCTACGTGCGGTAAAGGTGGAGCCAGCACAGGAATAAGTGATAGGATGGGTAATGATCACATAACCTCTAATAACTCTCTAAATCCCCCGAATAATATAATGGATCCAACCATGACACGTCATGACACGGGATTTAAAAGTAGGGGCCAGTCCACTCCCAAATTGGTGTCTATACAAGTACAGAAAATAAGATCGAACAATGTACTCATATACCAGAAAAACCAGGAATAACATCTCATGACGAGATCTAATGCATACTAGTCCGTGTAACCTTGTAAAGCCCCTTTCAAAAATATTTAAATTTTAATTTATTTAATTATTTTTTTGTTTATTTAAGATTTTATAGAGTGTTAGAAATGAATTTTCTATGGATTTGTATAAAACAATACATAAATTTTTATCAAATAAATAGTTAAGGAGGACTGTTGCTAAATTAATTCATTAGGATTTTTGGATTTATGGAAAACATATGATCTATCACCAAGTGATAACATTTAAGATTGAATTTAAAAATATGTTTTAATTAGTATTTGATAATACGGATTATATTTTAAACTATTAGGGTTTGAATATATATAAATTAATTTATTTGATAATATCAAACAGAGATTTAAATGATTTTGTAAATCATTTACTGATTTAGGATTGAATTCATGAGATATGAATAGAATAATATTTGTATTATTATAGCGATCGTTATAGTTTGCGATTAGATTAATTTCGTATTCAAATCCTATTCAAGTTTATGCGAGGAATCATTCAATGGAATTTAAATTGCTTGATAAATACTAAGTTTTAAGTAATTGATATGATTGAATATTCACTTTAGTATTATTTTTTTAAATGATGAAAGATTAGATTAAATTTGTTTTAGATAATTATTAACGGAAGAAGTTTATCTACTGGAGATTTTGATTCTTATCAAACTGATAGTCTTAACCCTATTTAGGCCTCATTCTCCTCATTTTTGCATATGACAAAACCCATCCCTCAGCCACCGCAATAGCCATCCAGAACCACCACAAACAAGCATCATGCAAACATCCACCAGCTTCCCCGATGTCTACCATTGGCCGCCAACATCAACAGCAACATCCCGGACACCCTTACTCCTCCAAAAACCCTTTGCCGAGTCTCGGCGGTTCCGACCAGCTCGTTCATCACCATCACAACCATGGAGCCCCTGTCATCGACCTCCCCATCTCCGATGGCGAAACCCACACCAAAGTACCACCACACTCACCTCTCCTCCGCGTTCGTCGTGACCGTGACAGCACCGCTCCTCCGGTGTCGTACCGAGGCGAGCACCCTGGTGAGCGTCGGTGCCCGACCGAATCGGCCCATCCAAGAATGCTCCGTGCGCGCCTCTCCTCACCCCCTTGTCTCCACCAGTTTCTCATCCACCACGCTGTGCACGAGACTCGCCGAGAACCACCACAATAACTGACATCAACACCATCTTCCCTCCCTCCGCCTGAAAACCCGGCGAGCGTCCCCTCCTCTCCGCCGTCGATCTGTGACCGCGAGCCCGACAGCGCCGTGTGTGCAGTACCGATGGTGACTCTCTGCCTCTCCTCCGTAAGCCGTTTCGGTACTGGAGTGCCCCCGGACGCTGTGTCAAGCTCATCACACCGAGATGGTCGAACCCACGTCTGGTTCTCTATTGCCCGCCCGGTGGCCATCCCAGTCCAGTGTGCCAGGCGCCGTGCCCCTTCGATCGCCGTGCACGAAACCCGATGAGCCGTCGGATCTGGCATCGAATCGCAACAGTAGCTGCGCCGCCACGGGAGCGACCCTCCTCCATAGCGCTGCCACGCAGCCGTACGGCTCCCACCCACTACGCGTGCCAGTATCCCGAGGTCAGCACCCTTCTCTCCATCCCCTTTATCTTCCTCCCGAACCCCCACTCTCTCTCCTCCTCTGTAGTGTTGAAGTGGAATAAAGAAATAAAGTTAGTTTGGGTCTTTAATAGAAAATATGGGCTTCGGTCCAATACAACGGTTGCATCATTTATTTGGCCTGAGAGTAATAGTGTAAATGGGTTTCCATTATTATTATTATTTTATGTTTAGAATTATGGTAAATACTGATCTAAAGTTTTAACAAATTTAGTTGCGCTAATTCTGTACAATGGGCTTGGGCCCTAGTACTGGGAATAAAAGAATTTCTATACAGTATTTAATATGCCGTATAATATGACTGTTATTATTATTAGTATTATTTTACTTATACTTTGAGAAGAAAAGTATACAAAAATATATATTATTATAACTATGTCATTTCAAATACGGGTTTCACTTAAAAAATATCTTTATAGTATTTTCCCAAATATAGTTTTAATCTAAAATTGTATTTTAGCCCTAAAAACAATTTTCTAACCTTTAAGTATTTATTTAGAATATTTGACAAAATTAGGGTTTAAGTCTAGAAATGATTTTATATTTTATCTAAAAGTATTTTGATAAATTAAGGATTTGCCTAAAATTATTTATCATATTTTGAATGTATTCCTCTAAATTATTTTAACCAATAATATACCATTTTCAAATAGCGTAAATATTTTCTAAATGGATTACAAGAATTTTAGATATAATTTTCTTAATAAGGATTTCCTTTTTATAAAACGAATTTCTTCGACTATCGCATCTTAACTATGACTAGTCATACAATCTTAGCTCTTATGATTCTGACTTTGCCACATTGACCCTAGGCTAATCGGACTGTTCCGGATCCAATGGTACGGTTTGTTCCGTCATTAGAGATCATCTTGCATGGTTATGACATCCAAGACTAATCTATGGCAACCTGATCCAGTCACAACAATTGCAACTACTCGAGACAAACGGACTACTCTGGACCCAACGGGATTATCAGTTTCACCAGCGTAGGACCTCAGGCGGGGGTACACCTCTAATAGTTTTCATATTTGATTATCTCTATGAATCATGTACGTAGTAGTATTTTACATTGATATTTTATTGGTTCTTGACACGATGTTACACGAGATAGTAGTGGATTCTTTACATATTGTTCGTGACCAATCTTTTACCGTGTTCGTGACCTGTTTGGATCCATGAGTACTAGTCGGGCGGGGAAATATCTAGACATGTAAACAAATTCAAAATTATTCGTGCCTAATAGCAGTCGCACACTTCATGTGCGGGGTGTCGGATCTTATTCGTACCTAATAGCAGTCGCACATTTCATGTACGGGGTGCCGGATTTACCCTTAGCTGTTTACATGTCGAAGTAGTATTTCAACTCACGAGATAGATACAGTTTTTGGTTCTACAGTATACATTGCTAGCTATATGTCTACTCTATTTTAGTACCCACTTGTCATTTTCACCATGCTCAGTTTTTGCCATGATTCCATTCTTATCTTTTCGTCGTGTATTTCATTATTATTTACAGATTTATGGATTTTGTCATTTATTAAAACTATTGTGAGAATGTACTCGTTCCATTCCTGACTAGAAACTAACATTTTTCAGGTTAGCTGTGGCTTCACTTAGCATTAGGAGATACGGGTGTACTTGCAGACCAAAACCTAGAAATTAGATAGATGTGATATCAATTTCATTACTTGTAAGAACTTTGTACTTTCTTTAAATGTAAATCTTGTAATAATTGTAAATTTGATTTAATAATATGAATGAGCAATAAATGTTATATTTTGTGATTTTAAGCATCTTGGCCGTGACAACGTTCTACCGCCGACTCTGCGGCTTAGGCTGGCTTGGACACGTATCGTATCCGAAAAGCGGGTGCGGGTCGTGACAAATTTTTGTGGTGCCCATGCAGGTCCATTTTCGCAAAAGATTGCGAACTCGTGATAGTACTTAAGTTAGTCATACTATTGCGAGCCTGCGGCTAAGAAATGCTCATTCACAATTAGGATTGAATTAATTTAGGAGAATGACTAGGAATAGGAGTCCCTTATTAATTTGATTATTGGGTAGTTAAGGATTAGGCCATGTAATTTATTAAATTTAGATAACTTGAAAGATTTTTATAGATACACTATTACATTTTGATACGACGATATGACCTAAGGTGGGTAGACTTAAAATAAAATTTTATTTATTTGAGTTAAATTATGATTTTTGGAATTTTATTATAATTATAGGAGGGTATAGTCATGGTTAAGATTTAGAGTACAAGATGACTAAAAATCATGACACGGATAGTGTAGTCGTGTGCCTTGACTAATGTTCTAGCCATGGTAGAGAAGGTCGAGCCATAGGTGTATCCTAAGTAGGAAAACCAGGCTAAGTTGCGACTTGACCTCTATAAAGAATTTAATTAGTTATTTTATGATTTTAGGAAATCTGGTTGTACCAATTCAGCCCCCAGACTGGACCTGAACCCAACTTTAGCCCTAGTAGTCATGTATTGCGACCAATGACGTCCATATAGACATATAGATGTGTATATATATTGGTACTCCATTTTAGTCTCGTGAATAATTTTCATAAACGTATACAATATATGTATTATTACTATTTAGATTTATATTTTGTAAATAGGAAAACCCTCTCTTAGAATGATATTCTGGGGATTTATTTAGGCTATACATATATACTTGTGTATGAATATAATAATAGTAGGTAGACATAGTGCTTTATCCATATTTTCCTTAATCTTGAATTTTATCTCTCTTGTCTTTGGCCATTTCTCCCTGATCAATCGTCTGAAACTCCAAAATCGATACCGCACTTCAAGGACAAATACTTGCATTCTTTTCTATTTTTATCAACTTGTATGACTTTTGAGACTCCTTTGAAACTCTTGGGGACATAGTTGGAATAATTTTTGATGACTTGCAATGGCAAAGTCAGCAGCGCACTGTCGTCATTTATTTAAATTATGGAGACTACGGATTCATTGCAGCCAGCAGCGCACTGGCGAGGCATGATCCCTAAGTTGAAGTAATTTCAAGTATGTGTGGGTCGTCGAATATTATTAAAACTATGTCTTGGTTGTCCTATTTAATCCTTGAATTATTATGTTAATATTGGATAGAGTTGGTAGAGTGTTTGATACCATATTATGCTTAAGTCATAAATCAAAGGTTTACTGCAGCCAGATGTACGCCGGCGAGGCATGGATGCTTGGTTAAATGATTTTGGATATACTTATGGACTTCGAATATTATAGAAACTAAATCTTTTTGGCATGTGACTGTTGAAAATTTTATGTTCCACAACTTCATAAACTCTAGATTAAAATTTGATTAGTTCTTAACCTTTCATTTCTTGAACCCTTCCTTTTATCTTTTTACTTTTTTCGTACTGTTATTAGTCTTCCTAGAAATCATCTAAACCTATTCACTAGATTCATGCATAAACATACCTGGATCATGATTCAATGATCATGCCTACCAAATTGATCGTGCCAAATCACAATTTCCTTTTGTTTATTATTTTTCTTTCCCTTTTTTACTATTTTTTATTCTATTCACAAGTACGCGAGACCAATTTGATCATAGCCACCTCTTGATTATATCAATCTTTGCTCTTAATCATATCGAATGAAGTTTTCGTTTCTTAATTATATTTTTAGTCGTATCGTGCCCTTTGAAATTTCGAGGACGAAATTTTCTACGGTAGGTAGATTTGTAAACCCCCTTTCCGAAATATTTAAATTTTAATTTAGGCTTAATTGTACTTTGCTATCCTCAACTATTCCGCTTTTTCAACTTGATACCCTAAACTTTTTTTGTAACAAGTTGATACCTCAACTATTATTTTTTTTCAACTTGATACCTAATTTTCCAAAAAAACCCAAAATGCCCTTATCCCTTCCCTCTTCCCTTCTCCCCTCCCTCCCCCCCCTCCCCCACTCCGGCCACCCCCTCCCTCCCGCTCTGCCTCCCCTCCGGCCACTCCCCTCTCCCACGTCCGGCCAACCCCCCCTCATGCTTCCGGCGCCACCGCCGCGGCGGCTGCGGCTGCTGATGCTGCGGCGGCGGCTGCTACTGCGGCGGCGGCTGCTGCTGCCATGGCGGCCGACGACGGTGGGGGTAGGGGGGTTGGCCGGACGCGGAAGAGGGGGGGTGGCCGGAGGGGAGGCGGAGCGGGAGAGAGGGGGTAGCCGGAGTAGGGGAGGGGGGTTGGGGGGAGGGGGTGTTGGGGGAGGGGGTAGTTTTAATGTTTGAGCAGGGGTATTTTCGTCCCAAATTTTTTTGGGTATCAACTTGTTACAAAAAAAAGTTCAGGGTATCAATTTGAAAAAGCAAAATAGTTAAGGGTAGCAAAGTGCAATTAAGCCTTTAATTTATTTTAATTTATTTTTGTTTATTTAAGATTTTATAGAGTGTTAGAAATGAATTTTTATGGATTTGTATAAAACAAATACATAATTATTTTTATCAAATAAATAGTTAAGGAGGACTGTTGCTAAATTAATTCATTAGGATTTTTGGATTTATGGAAAACATATGATCTATCACCAAGTGATAACATTTAAGATTGAATTTATAAAAATATGTTTTAATTAGTATTTGATAATAGGGATTATATTTTAAACTATAATTTAATTTATTTGATAATATCAAACAGAGATTTAAATGATTTTTTAAATCATTTATTGATTTAGGATTGAATTCATGAGATATGAATAGAATAATATTTGTATTATTATAGCGATCGTATATAGTTTGCGATTAGATTAATTTCGTATTCAAATCCTATTCAAGTTTATGCGAGGAATCATTCAATGGAATTTAAATTGCTTGATAAATACTAAGTTTTAAGTAATTGATATGATTGACTATTCACTTTAGAAATTATTATGTTTAAATGATAAGATTAGATTAAATTTGTTTTAGATAATTATTAAAGGAAGAAGTTTATCGACTAGAGATTTTGATTCTTATCAAACTGATAGTCTCAACCCTATTTAGGCCTCATTCTCCTCATTTTTGCATATGTCAAAACCCATCCCTCAGCCAGCGCAATAGCCATCCAGAACCACCACAAACAAGCATCACGCAAAATCATCCACCAGCTTCCCCGATTTCGACCATTGGCCGCCAACATCAACAGCAACATCCCGGACACCCTTGCTCCTCCCCAAAAACCCTTCGCCGAGTCTCGGCGGTTCTGACCAGCCCGTTCATCACCATTACACCACCATGGAGCCCCTGCCACCGACCTTCCCATCTCTGGTGGCGAAACCCAAACCAAAGCACCACCACACTCACCTCTCCTCCGCGTTCGCCATGACCGTGACAGCACCGCTCCTTCGGTGTCGCGCCGAGGCGAGCACCCTGGTGAGTGTCATCGCCGACCGGATCGGCCCGTCCTCGATCGCTCCGTGCGCGCCTCACCTCGTCCCTCGTCTCCACCAGTTTCTTATATGCCACGCTGTACACGGGACTCGCCGAGAACCACCACCACAACTGACATAAACACCATCTTTCCTCCCTTCGCCTGAAAACCCGACGAGCGTCCCCTTCTCTCCGCCGCCGATCTGTGACCGCGAGCCCGACAGCGCCTTGTGTGAAATACCGATGGTGAGTCTCTGCCTCTCCTCCGTAAGCTGTTCCTGTGCCGGAGCGACCCCGAACGTCGTGTCGAGCTCAACGCGCCGAGGTGGCCGAACCCATGTCTGGTTCTCTGCCGCCCACCCGGTGGTCGTCCCAGCCCAGTGTGCCAGGTGCCGTGCCCCCTAAATCGCCGTGCACGAAACCCGGTGAGCCGTCGGATCTGGCGTCGAACCGCAAGAGTAGCTGCGCCGCCACGGGCGCGACCCTCCTCCGTAGCACTGCCATGCAGCCGTGTGACACCCGCCCACCGTGCGTGCCAGTATCCCGAGGTCAGCGCCCTTCTCTCCATCCACTTTCTCTTCCTCCCGAACCCCCCATTCTCTCTATTCCTCTGTAGTGTTGAAGAGGAATAAAGAAATAAAGTTAGTTTGGGTCTTTAATGGGAAGTATGGGCTTCGGTCCAATACAACGGTTGCTTCATTTGCTTAGCCTGAGAGTAATAGTGTAAATGGGTTTTATTATTATTATTTTATGTTTAGAATTATGGTAAATACTGATCTAAAGTTTTTAACAAATTTAGTTGGGCTAATTCTGTACAATGGGCTTGGGCCCTAGTACTGGGAATAAAAGAATTTCTATACAGTATTTAATATGTCGTATAATATGGCTGTTATTATTATTAGTATTATTTTACTTATACTTTGAGAAGAAAGGTATACAAAAATATATATTATTGTAACTATGCCATTTCAAATATGGGTTTCACTTAAAAAATATTTATAGTATTTTCCCAAATATAGTTTTAATCTAAAATTGTATTTTTGCCCTAAAAAAGATTTTCTAACCATTAAGTATTTATTTAGAATATTTGACAAACTTAGGGTTTGAGTCTAGAAATGATTTCTATTTTATCTAAAAGTATTTTGATAAATTAAGGATTTTGCCAAAAATTATTTATCATATTTTGAATGTATTCCGCTAAATTATTTTAACCAATAAAATATCGTTTTCAAATAGCGTAAATATTTTCTAAATGGATTACAAGTATTATAGATATAATTTTCTTAATAAGGATTTCCTTTTTATAAAATGAATTTCTTCGACTATCGCATCTTAACTATGACTAGTCATACAATCTTAGCTCTTCTGATTCTGACTTTGCCACATCGACCCTAGGCTAATCGGACTGTCCCGGATCCAATGGCACGGTTTGTTCCATCATTAGAGATCGTCTTGCATGGTTATGACATCCACGGCTAATCTATGGCAACCTGATCCAGTCACAACAATTGCAACTACTCGAGACAAACAGACTACTCTGGACCCAACGGGAGTATCAGTTTCACCAGCGCAGGACCTCAGGCGAGTACACCTCTTATAGTTTTCATATTTGATTATCTCTATGAATCATGTACGTAGTAGTATTTTACATTGATATTTTATTGATTCTTGACACGATGCTATACGAGATAATAGTTATGGATTCTTTACATGTTGTTCGTGACCAATCTATTACCGTGTTCGTGATCTGTTTGGATCCATGAGTACTAGTCGGACGGGAAAATACTCTAGACATGTAAACAAATCCAAACTTATTCGTACCTAATAGCAGTCGCCCACTTCACATGCGGGGTGCCGGATCTTATTCGTGCCTAATAGCAGTCGCACATTTCATGTGCGGGGTGCCGGATTTACCCTTAGCCATTTACGTGTCGAAGTAGTATTTCAACTCACTAGATAGATACACAGTATACATTGCTAGCTACATGTCTACTACGTTTTAGTACCCACTTGTCATTTTCACCATGCTCAATTTTTGTCATGATTCCATGCTTATCTTTTCGTCGTGTATTTTATTATTATTTACATATTTGTGGATTTTGTCATTTATTGAAACTGTTGTGAGAATGTACTCGTTCCATTCCTGACCGAAAACTAATATTTTTTAGGTTAGCTGTGGCTTCACTTAGCATTGGGAGATACGGGTGTACTTGTAGACCACAACCTAGAAATTAGATAGATGTGATATCAATTTCATTACTTGTAAGAACTTTGTACTTTTCTTTAAATGTAAATCTTGTAATAATTGTAGATTTGATTTAATAATATGAATGAGCAATAAATGTTATATTTTGTAATTTTGAGCATCTTGGCCGTGACATCGTTCTAACCGTCGACTCTGCGATGTAGGCTGGCTTGGACACGTCTCGTATCCGAAAAGCGGGTGCGGATCGTGACAAACTCATGTCGAGAATTAAGTAAAACACTACAACAGAATCGGATATAGTTGATATCAAGACAATGAAAACTATCAGAGAATATACTCGCCTGTTATCTTGAGCTGAGGAAATCTATACTACCAATCACTCAAATGAGCCACGAACGGTCAACTCGCACAACAGTCTCCTAATGCTAAAACAGACATTACCAATGTTCTCAAAATAGTCAAATTAGCTAGAATAGCCTACCGAAAAGTGTGCCAGTATCTACTGTCTCTAAAGTCATCAAATATATGTCTACAGGTCCAGTTTGATGAGATGAACCCAACTGTATGTCCAAAGTTAGATTTCGGTGGGCGTGCACAAATTCGCCCCTTGGATCGGATCGTGGGCCCACCAAAATAGCATTCTGGTCGACCATCTCAGAATCGGACCAAACTTGGCATACAGGACCAAAAAATGATACGGTCCTGTTGGCATAAGTTTCGTCTTGAGATAACGAACGTGCACAAAGTAAGCACACGCGACCAATTTGAATTCCGTCAAACCCCACAAGTTTGCGAAGTCGATATGCACCTTTAGATACTTTCAGTTCGCGACCACATCGCCCGGTTTGTCGGAGCGCACGTCGTATCGGGACAATTTTACTAAAAATTTAGTTTTGAAAATCAATTTTTTTCAAACTTCACAAATGAATAACTTTCTGCATAATGGATGAAAATAAAATTTATAAGAAGGATTTTAATCTCGTTTATGTTGTCTACAAGACTATTCAATTGGTTTTCAAAAGTTTTCGATATTCTGGTCATAAATCGACCGCCAAGTTGGGGTTTCAGGATAGTTTCTATGTCCTGTTTTCCGTAGTTTTTCAGCAACTTCGTGTCAATTTCTCGGACAACAGGGCTAGCTATATATGAATCTATCTAATAGGGTTCCAAGAGGTTTATATCGACTACACGTAGGAATTTACGAATCTCGATTTGATCGAGTATGTGCGTAGATACAAGACGAGGAAGATATGTACCTTGCTGCTGTGCACTGTTTTGCGCTATCGACACCACGCGTGCGTGCGGTGATACCGACGACTGCTGTCGGTCGTGGTGGTCGCCCAGGTGTTCGAAAAGGTCGAGGTTGTGATGGCGCTGGGTTAGGGTTAGGGTTTTTCGAAAGTCTCTCATTCTCTCTCTCTCGAAATATAGGAAAAGGGTTGTCGGGTTCAGCCGAACTTAAAAGGCTCGGGTGCTATGCTCGAGTTATTTGGAAATAAGCCCAAAATTGGGTTGTTGCTGCTACATGCATGTGTGTGGGGGTTTGTGTGTTTCTTATTTACTTTTGCTTTGTTTTATTAACTAACTTATTTGTTATTATATATATATATATATATATATATATATATATATATATATATATATATATATATTTTTTTTTATATATATATATATATATATATAGACACACACACACACACAGATATATATTTTTATACATATATATACCTATACATACACACATACATACATACATACATACATACATACATACATATATTTATATATTCATATCATATTTATTCATTTATAAATAAAACAAAATATTCCGTAACCATATTTATTTAATATGTTAAAAGTTTTATAATAAAACTCAATTGTACACATATATTTACCTTTAAAAATTTATTATTTAACCACAACGTAAATACACTAACATAAATATCCTAATTAAATATTTAAGAAATAAATAATGTAAATGACTAAAATACCCCTATCAAGGACAGTGGGGGAGACAGATCCCAAGACCCAAATCCATAGCCAACGAAACAAATCCTTCATGACACATTTTGATATTCTAGAGCATAGTATTATGGAGCTCACACAATCGGGCCAAACGATTTAGCAGCATGATACGAAGGTGGCCGACTTGATGCAGTACAACATTAATGCACTGACTGAGTCATTATCATAAAGGATAAATAGAAGGCACAACCATGGATACATGTTATGTGATATTAGAAGCATTGGAAAAGAGAACTGCATCGTCGGTCATGACATCGTATTCACCTACAATACTGCCTCCTCCACCGGCCGCGATGACGCTTACACATGAGCAGTTTAACCATCTCGTCTTGCATATTCACAAGGGTACACTCTCTCCTCCTCAATAGTAGCACTAGATTGGACAGTTTTTTTATGAGTTTATGCATCAAACACTAGTTGGGTCATGTATTATTATTCAGGCAGTTATTATTTCAGATATTTATTCTATGTGACAAATATGTATAATACTTTGTTATCATGTATTGTATTATATTTGTGTTTTTATATTCTCTAATATATCTTGTCTCGGTTTGATATTTTTTTGATATATTATGTATATGTTCCTATACTGTGATACACTGCTATATATATTTGGTATTTAGTGTCACGCACCGATTCCGCAGGATTATTCATCCTCGTTTTGATCATTATCGAACCGATCGTCCTCGTTTGGGCGTGATGTCGTTCAAGACTAAGTTACATTTGTACAAGGCCAGAACTTGCATAATGACACACTAGACTAAACAACAACAAAACAAAACATTAAATACAGAAAACCAAATTTTACACTAACAACTTTCTTTATTGATAACTTGAAACATGATTACAAAGTACTTTTGCTTGTGACTCAAAATGCCATAATCGCCTTAAATCATTTTTTTGAAACTAACCACAATGTCCATACATCACATCCATTTATTGAAACAAAAATATAAATATACCTTCAAATAAAATTTGTTGAATTTGAAATAAAAAAACTTCAAGGCGATCAAGCAAGGCTCCATTGGATTGGAAAAGCTTCTAACACCTCTCAATATCCTCTTGTCTCTTACTATCTGAAATATTGGCCACAACGTGGGTCAATACACAACACGTACTGGTGAGCGGCCGTGGCCGAACTCATTTAAATCAACACTAAATCAATATATGAAGCTAGCATCTATTATTAGTGATCTTTCCAATTGTCTAAGTTCTTTTTAAGCAATTCATTATTAGAAACATAAACAATGAGAATCATCACTATACAATAAATTTTACCAACGGTCAGCGATCCATCCCTGCAGAAGACAAGGATTAACACAATTTGAATATATAAAATAGTACTTATGTTCTGTTTCTACATACAACGTGAGGTTTGCAACAAATCTTATTATTGTATGAACCTAACTACATGGTGGACTATGGGTCATTTTCTATGATTAACAGTATGGGAACGCACAAGCTTATCTCACTAATAGAAAATGAGCAGCCCATGATTGCAAGGTCTCTTTACCTCAGGGTGTTCTCTTATTCCCCCTAGGTTGAACAATTCGAGTGCCCCGGAACCTTTCTTGGGATTGCCCATGTGCACAAGTTGTCCGAGACCGATGCATGAATACAATTCTATCAGATAAATCTCTATGACATAACAACTATGTAGCAGTAAAGGATTCCATCTACTCTCATCTCTATTCTCTATACGGGAATTCAATTCTATCAGATAAATCTCTATGACATAACAACTATGTAGCAGTAAATACTACAAGAAAAGAAGGCTTTTCTTGACGGGTTTTTTCAGTCAAGAAAGGGGTATCTTGACGGTTGCGGATCCGTCAAGTAGGCCGGAGTCAAGAAAAGCTCCCCCTTTTCTTGACGGTTGCTGGCAGGGCTTTTCTTGACGGTCGCTGGCAGGAGCTTTTCTTGACGGTTTTTGGCCGTCATATAAAGTAATTTTCTTGACTGTTTTTAGCCGTTAAGAAATTGTTTTTAAAAACCGTCAATATAGTTGAAAACTTTTCTTGACTCCGGCCTAGATGACGGTTAAAAGCCGTCATAAAAGGCCCATTTGCATCAAAATTTAGTTTATTATTAACATTTTATAACCGTCAAGAGAAGCTAAATTTTGTATAGCCAAATTTCCATTATAATTATATATTATGAATTGAACACAGTCATAATATCAATAATCCAGAAGATACACACATCAAATAACTATAAAATCCAATTTTCATATTAACAAATTGTATTGTTTATATACCACAAACTTTTAACACATTTTATACATGTCCAACCACAAACATCAAGCATATGTACATAGACAACCATGTACATATCCAAATAAATCAAAATTTATGAGTTTTATACAATATCCCAAAATACATGGCACATTACCTAACTATATAACAAAATATCCCAAAATTCATGTCCAAGGTTTTGGTGAATTGATTCAATGCCCGAGGGACCTTCAACTTCTACTTCAGAATCCTCCTCTGTCTCTGAGTATATTTTCCTTCTGTACCTGTAGAAGAAAAAGATGTAATCCTATCATAAGGTGATACACAACTATACATATAGAAGTAACTGCATTTTGAGAAAAATAGTAATGGCAAGGCAAGTGTCCTTGGTACATAAGAAACATTAATATGTGTATCAATTTGACATGTCCAGAATGATGACATAGGATTCTCAAGAAGATTAAATAACATATATTCAGAAGACAAACACAACAAGCATATATAATATATATGCTACTAATTTGCTTCATGATTGCCAAACCATGGTTAAAATGTCATGAACAAAATTAAGGATAAGATTGTTAGCAAATGGCTGATCCCATACAAAATGGGATATAGATTTGAGGTCATAACATCAAAGAAACCGCACACAACCTAAAGGACAATTGCCACATTCATTTTGAGTTACATGTTTTTTTGTATAATGAATATTTGTAAGTAGATATCACCCTGCCTACTTCATGTAAGTGGCAGGCCTAATACTTCTTTTTTGTACAGATAGGGGAGATCTGCCTTGATATATTGAAGACTGCTTGGAGCCCTGCATGGACCCTACAGTCTGTTTGCAGAGCTATAATTGCTCTGATGGAACATCCAGAGACTGACAACCCTCACAAATGTTATTCAGGTAAGTTAGTTTAGCTTCACGCACATGTGGAATGTACATGTACATGTACGAAAAGTCTTGTAACATCATCAGAAGCCTAGCTGTTCAGCAATTCTCATATTCTATTTTTGAGAGACTCCACTAATTTCAGTAAAACAATTAATACATAGTAGTTGAAGGAAGTCAATAAAGCTCCCAATTCATTACTATGATCCAATAGTTTCATGATAATTGATACAGAGATTTACACAAATGGCAATTGATTTCAGTATTAGAGTTTGTTCTCATCAAACTAATGAATATAAGAGAGAGACTACCAAAGTGGGCTCAGTTAATAAGTTTGTCAAGTTCATAACTAATACCTGACCCTATGTTACACAGACCTCATAAGATTGTCGAGTGGAGAAATATCATGACACACGATTGACAGTATAGCCAAGTACAAGTGGCTTTATACATTCAACCTTTAACAACTTTTCCTTTAGTCCTATAAAGTTTTATGAAATAGTTCATTTGATTCAAACGGAAGCAAAATATAAAGTACTTTCTTCTTATTGTTTCAGTGATTCGCTTTTTTTCTAACAGCACTCAAACAAGCTTTTCAAAAATAAAAGCCCTAGAAATTGTATCGGCATCGGTCAGTATTGGTATTTGTCACGCCCTAGAACCAGAATATTGGCAAGTACAGACGGACAAGGCCAGCTACGCAATTCCAAAGTACACCAGTACTCTAAAATTACGTATAAGCTGTCAAGACATAGGGGTTACTCCTACAAGCCAACAGTCGATCCTAGGTTAAACAATCCTAGGTATCTCAATCACAAACAATTATACAAGGAGCAAGAAGTATGATCATCAGACATACAATAGTAAAGCGTCCCAAACCATATATACATGGATGATCAAGAAGCTAGTAATTCAAAATAGAGAACTAGGAAGAGTAATAGTCACACATGATAAGCTCTAGCTATAGTCTAGAATACGTACATCATGTTTTGGCCCGTAGGCTAAATGTTAAGATCCAGAAACACGAGCTAAACACGTGCTCCGAGGCTAAATGCCACAAAAAAAAAATAATGTACATATCAAGTGGGAGAATAAAATAAGAAACGCACTTAGGTACTCTGGAGATCCAGATGACCACCGTCGAGTAGATGGTACGGAAGATCCTCTAGACTCCTCTATCAGATCTGGTCAAACAAAACCAGTGGGGTCAGACCCCAAACAGCAAGTACCACAATGGAAGCCAAACTATGAACTAAAACCAGCAATAGCTAACATAGCAATGGTTAGAGATATAATTAAGTAAAAGCATATCGAGACTCGTGCACTACTAATGTACTTATTCTGAACTTAGAAAGACAGTAAGTAAAGCATCTTAGAGCATAAGGTAATTAACATGTGACGTAATGTAAAATGTAGACATGTTAAGTAAACGGAAGCTTGAAAGTAAAAATAAACTGAACATGTGAGCTTGTGAAATAGCCGGGTCATGAGCGCATGGTGACTCGGCATAGGGATCATGTATAGCTTGTGAGATAACTGAACATGTAAGCATGTGGGATAGCTAGAGCATGAGAGCATGTAAGAACTATATAGAACTACAATTATAGGATGACTTAAGAACTATTCCGAAAGTCGAGTTATAACCCGTAAACCAAATAAGGACCGGGGTTGTAACCCTTCTCCTGAACAGAACTTAGTCTCTAATTATTTATCGATAAAAGTAAGGCATAAACAATAATGTACTGAAATAAACATACGGACACTGCCTAAATAAAACTAGACTGGACTGGACTGACTCCATCCATCATTCACGGCCAAGCAATGAGTACGACATGCTACTTTAACTAACTAGGGTTATCACAAGCCTAGTTACTAACAAGATGCAACGAGATATTCCCACGGTCACAAGCCCTGTAGCTATCCAGGTTATCCAGACGCAAGTTACATGAATTTATAGTGGATACATTGCCCAGGAGACAAATGTATCCCATGTACATATAATAGTAGGTACATCGCCCAGGAGACAAATGTACCCTAAGAGAGTTATTAGGTGACTTGGAGGTGCAACACATGACAGTGTGCTGGAATGCGCCCTACTCATCGGCAGGCTATAAGTCCACTTGAGGCGCCCAGATAACGGGATCGCCTGTAACTGGAAAATCTCTCTATATGAACTACTTGATCAATCTAGTCATTAGCCTAGTCAGATTCAGTATGAATCCCTGACCGTGGTAACCAGGAATTCATGTCCTAGACATGATGGACGAGACATGACGCTTGTTCACGCATACACACAAGGTTCAACAACGGTATCCAGAAAGAGTTTGTATTAGCAAGGAGAATAGCCGTCGCAGCCGCATCTTGATTAAGCATGTCATATTAGGTTTACTTGTCATGTAAAGAGTACTTGTCAAGAGTGCGCCTCTACGGGCCACTATCATGTAAGCATGTAAAGACATGTTCAAGAGTGCACCACGACGGGTCACTATCATGTATTATCGTGTTAAGGTTGCTTGTTAAGAGTATGCCACGATGGGCCACTATTATAGTTTACTTGTCATATAAAGAGTACTTGTCAAGATGCGCCTCTACGGGCCACTATCATGTTAAGCAAGGAAGAAAAACATAAATTATGAGTGCACCACAATGGATCACTATCTAGATTAAGCAAATCATAGACGTATGGATAGCATGTAGAAAGATCTTGATAAAACGTGCATCATAAAATGTAAGAAGGTAGATAAAATAACTACTTGATATAAAACAATAATTAAAATCTGGGCTAGTGTTAAGAGCATAAAAGGTGTACAATTATCTCTAACTGTATAAGGTCATCAAATCGTGTTAAAATTTCATTTAAAGAAATATCATGTTATTAAGTAGGGTCGTCGCAAGTTAGGCCAAGTCTAAACAATAAAATAAAATAAATAAACATGCGAGGGGCAAGGGCAAGGGTACACTGGGTGAGCTTGCACCAAGAGACATAGGGCAAGCAAGGTACGCCGATGCCAAGGGGCGCCAGGCGAAGTAGGGAGACATGCGCCCACAAGGGGAGCAGGGAGACATGCGGTCAAGGATGCATGCGGACAAGGCGTACGGTTCGCAGGACTCATGCGGTCCGCAAGACCCAAGCAGTCCGCCGAACCAAAATGGCCAGCGATCAAGCGGTCTGGGGACTCATGCGGTCCGCAGGACGCATGCGGTCCGCAGGACCAAGGCAGTCCGCAGGACTGCAAGCGGTCCGTAGAACCAAGGCGGTCCGTAGGACCAAAGAGGCCAGGACTCATGCGGTCAGCGAGACTCAAGCGGTCCGCAGGACGCATGCGGTCCGCAGAACCAAGGAGGTCCGTAGGACCAATGGGGCCAGGAACTCTTGTGGTTCGCGGGACTCATACGGTCCGCAGGACCAAGGCGGTCCGTAGGACCAAAGGGGCCAGGAACTCATGCGGTCTGCAGGACTAAGGCGGTCTGCAGGACCAAAGGGGTCAAGGACTCATGCGGTCAGACTGCTCATCTTCTCCAAAAATCCGAGAAAGATGGCCAAGGAACCCATGAACTTCAAACTTGCATAACTCGGTCGAAACAAAACAAATCTAACTTTTCAAAGGTCAGATTTGGGTAAAATGAAATTCTCTACCACGTGGAACAATTAGATTTAAAAACAAGCAAGTTTGATAGATCAAAACTAAGAAAAATCGAAAATGATAAACTTATATCTACAAAATTTGAACCACCAAAATAAAAAATGCCAAGAACTAAAGGGTCTTAGAATCATGTGAGGAAGATAATAGATAAATAAAATAGCAGTGTCCAACATTTGGCAAGATGTACTTGGCTTGGATTGGAGGAAGAAGATGAAGTGGAAGAAGAGAAATGAAATAATGGAGTGAGAAAGAGATAGGGGTTTATAAAAGGAAAGGGGAAGATGGTTCAACATGTTGAACCCATCAAAATAAACCAAGCCAATCCATCCCAAGCAAGCCAAGTTGGATCAAACCAAATTGAACCACTCAAGATCAAAATAAGTCTAGATCTAGCAATAAAACAAAATATAATAAGACAAAATAAAATATGGGTCGAAGTCCGTATATGTATACTGGAAATACGTATAACGGAAAACGGAAGTGACAAAATTAAACCTAGTCAAGATTTAAATCAAAACAAAAGACAAGTCAAAATACGGACTACCTGACATTTGTCGGAAGTCCATACAATGAAAATAACAACCGTCGATACATACCAGTATATCGAAGGTATGCCAATAAACAAGAAATCTATAATTTTGAAAAAATTTCAAAGTATCAAAAATCGAGAAAGTACAACACAAAATACGTATCCGTATATAAATACTGATACCGTGATACAAGTCTCACAACTCTCCCATCCTTAGAAAATTCCGTCCTAGAAATTTCCTAAAGCTAGTCAAGCAAGATAACCGAAACAAAAGCTCAAGAAAACACAATCATCTCCGTAAAACGAAGTATGACATATGAGTAAATGGAGGCAACATTAATATAAATAAATGCGTAAGCAGTAACACAACCACAATCAAGAAGGACTAGAGGCATATGAATAAATATGTCTCCTAAGACAGTTGAGTAGGGACCAACGTCCTCGCTAGCCTACGCTGACTACAAATTGGATATAAAGGTCAAGTCTCAAAGTAAGTCGGTACCAATAACTTATTCTAAGACACACTACCCAGGATGTATCGTCGTAGTTGAGACATGTGATAATTATCACATATCTTGAGGTTTGAAGACAGAAGAGTGGAACGAGAAACCCGCCTTCACTCCCGAATAAGTCAAGCCGGTCATTGTACTCCACATATAGATAGAATACAAGGTTGCCTGCAAGAACCCAAGATATACTGCCACTACCTGGCCTGCTACTGAAACACAAATCTAAGGCCATAACTAAAAAAAACCATAAAGATGGTACCTGAGATTCCATGGTATTACCCTCATGCAAATACTAAAGATGCTCCTGGCACTGCGTATTCAACTGTGCTCTGAGCTGCCTGATCTTCTGAGCCCGCGATGGTGGTGGGTACTGTGCCAATGGTCGAACATCTAGTATTAGCCCTAGCTGTTCATCCACTACTGGAGGTAATGATGGAAGTGATTGAAAGGATGGCGGTGGTATATCTGGTGTAGATGGTCTTCCTCGAAATATCGAATATAGGCAAGTGCTAATTAAATGGTCCTCTGATCCACAGCAGAAGCATCACCAATTGGCCGTCCAACAAACTAATCTAGAATGCCCTAACTTCCTACAGTAGGTACATCCTTCTTGTTTTGCCTGATACTGCTGCTGGTTCCTCTACCTCCGAGCTTGGGTTTATTTATACTACCGCTGGAATGTATTGGACTACGTCGGTAAAGGCCTATAAGCTTGCTGCTGTTGAACCGGTGCTGGTGCATGCTGGTTGGAAGGCTGGAAGGATGACAAGTCAGTCGGACTCCTCCAGGGACAAACTTCTATCATGTGGTCTGTAAACCGCATGATAAACATAAAAAGTTAGCCCTCTGACAAGTAAGATGAGTGTGTCCTCCCTTTCCACAAAAGGAACATACGATTGTTAACTCCTGGTGCTGGTATGGATGGTTGTCTGCTGGTACTGGTGAGGGATGTCGAGGTGAAAAGCCGACATGGATGTATGGTACCTCTTACGACCCTCAGTTCTGGATGTGGTCCTCCTGGCTATATGCTCGTGCTCTCGTACTGCCTCCACAGTAGGTCGGGCTCGATATGCTGACTGACTAAATGACTGGTACTGTCTGGCTCCACCTTCTGGCTGCAAGTCCTCGGCTTGAAATTCCTCTGGTATTCCTTGCCCCGATCTATCAACATCTAGATACTCTGCTGGAGAACGAGATCTCGTCGTTGCTATGCCTCCATCATTTCCTTGATGATCCCTATGAGTACAGGTACATCAGACTGATCTGGAACTACCTCTGCTCGAACTGCTAACTGTACTGGCACAGCTGGCTGATCGGGATTGTCTGACATCACTGTACTCGGGTCAACTCTTGACTCTATACCTGAATGCTAAGACTGATCCTCCATAAATGGCCTAACAGAAGATTGCTGACCTGTCAGTGACAGAACTCCAAACAAGATGATCGGAATGATTAGGAACATTGTCCCTGAAAGTTAAAGGACACAAGGATCAAATCGAAGGAACAGGAGAGATCAACGATCAAGGCAAACATCAGGTCAAAGGATTGGAGGTAGAGAATAATACGAAGGATATCAATGAACGATAATTGTGATTGAGATAACTAACATCAGTGACCCCCGTATATCTGATAAATCGAGACCTGCATGGGCCCACTAAAACCTATGTCACGTCCTAGAAACAGAATACTGGCAAGTGGGGACGGACAAGGCCAGCTACGCAATTCCAAAGTACACCAGTACTCTGAAATTACGTATAAGCTATCAAGACATGGGGTTTACTCCTATAAGCCAACAGTCGATCCTAGGTTAAACAATCATAGGTATCTCAATCACAGGTAATTACAAGAAGAAAGAAGTACGATCATCAGATATACAATAGTAAAGCATCCCAAACCATATATACATGGATGATCATGAAGCTAGTAATTCAAAATAGAGAACTAGCAAGAGTAATAGTCACACATGATAAGCTCTAGCTATAGTTTAGAATACGACATATTTTGACCCGTAGGCTAAATGTCAAGATCCAAAAATACGAGCTAAACACGTGCTCGGAGGCTAAATGCCACAAAAGAATAATGTACATCAAGTAAGAGAATAAAATAAGAACCCCACTCAGGTACTCTGGCGATCCGGATGGCCACCGTCGAGTAGATGGTACGGAAGATCCTCTGGGCTCCACTATCAGATCTGGCCAAACAAAACCAGTAGGGTCAGACCCCAAATAGTAAGTACCACAAAGGAAGCCAAACTATGAACTAAAACCAGCAATAGCTAACATAGCACTGGTTAGAGATATAATTAAGTAAAAGCATATCGAGACTCGTGCACTCCCAATGCACTTATCCCGAACCTAGAAAAATAATAAGTAATGCATCTTGGAGCATAAGGTAATTAACATGTGACGAAATGTAAAATGTAGACATGTTAAGTAAATGGAAGCTTGAGAGTAAAAATAAACTGAACATGTGAGCTTGTGAAATAGCCGGGTCATGAGCGCATGGTGACTAGGTATAGGGATCATGTATAGCTTGTGAGATAACTGAACATGTGAGCATATGGGATAACTAGAGCATGAGAGAATGTGAGAACTATATAGAACGACAATTATAGGATAACTTAGAAACTATTCCAGAAGTCGAGTTACAACCCATAAACCAAACAAGGACCGGAGTTGTAACCCTTCTCTTGAACAGAACATAATCTCTAATTATTTATCAGTAAAAGTAAGGCATAAACAATAATGTACTGAAATAAACAAACGGATACTGCCTAGATAAAATGGACTGTAGTGAACTGACTTCATCCATCATTCACGGCTAAGCAATGAGTACGGCTTGCTACTTTAACTAACTAGGGTTATCACAAGCCTAGTTACTAACAATATGTAATGAGATATTCCCACAGTCACAAGCCCTGCTGCTATCCATATTATCCAGATGCAAGTTACAGGAATTTATAGTGGATACATCGCCAAGGAAACAAATGTATCTCATGTACATATAATAGTGGGTATATCGCCCAGGAGACAAATGTACCCTAAGAGAGTTATTAGGTGACTTAGAGGTGCAACACATGACAGTGTGCAGGAAATGCGCCCTACTCGTCGGCAGGCTACAAGTCCACTTGAGGCGCCCAGATAACATGATCGTTTGTAACTAAAAAAACTTTCTATATGAACTACTTGATCAATCCAGTCATTAGCCTATTCAGATTCAGTATGAATCCCTGACCGTGGTAACCAGGAATTCATATCCTAGACATGATGCAGACGTGACATGTAGCTTGTTCACACATACACACAAGGTTCAACCACGGTGTCCAGAAAGAGTTTGTATTAGCAAGGAGAATAGTCGTCGCAACAGCATCTTGATTAAGCATGTCATGTTAGGTTTACTTATCATGTAAAGAGTACTTGTCAAGAGTGCGCCTCAACGGGCTACTATCAAGTAAGCATGTAAGCATGTAAAGACATGTTCAAGAGTGCACCATGATATGTTACTATCATATATTATCGTGTTAAGGTTGCTTGTTAAGAGTGCACCACGACGGGCCACTATCATGGTTTACTTGTCATGTAAAGAGTACTTGTCAAGAGTACACCTCTACGGGCCACTATCATGTTAAGCAAGAAAAAAAACATAAATCATGAGTGCACCACAACGGGTCACTATCTAGATTAAGCAAATCATAGACGTATGGATAGCATGTAGAAAGATCTTGATAAAATGTGCATCATAACATGTAAGAAGGAATAGATAAAATAACTACTTGACATAAAACAATAATTAAAATCTGGGCTAGTGTTAAGAGCATAAAAAGGTATACAATCATTCTCTAACTGTACTAGGTCATCAAATCGTGTTAAAATTTTATTTAAAGAAATATCAAGTTATTAAGTAGGGTCTTCGCAAGTTAGGCCAAGTCTAAACAATAAAATAAAATAAGTAAACATGCGAAGGGCAAGGGCAACGGTACACGGGGTGAGCTTGCACAAAGAGGCATAGGGCAAGCAAGGTGCATCGGTGCCAAGGGGCGCCAGGTGAAGCAAGGAGACATGCGCCCACAAGGGGAGCAGGGAGGCAAGCGGTCAAGGATGCATGCGGCCAAGGATGCATACGGCAAAGGCGTGCGGTTTGCAGGACTCATACGGTCCGCAGGACTGCAGCGGTCCGCAAGACCCAAGCAGTCCGCCGAACCGAAACAGCCAAGAGATCATGCGGTCTGCGGGACTTATGCAGTCTGTAGGACCAAGGCAGTCCGCAGGACTGCAAGCGGTCCGCAGAACCAAGGCGGTCCGCAGGACCAAAGAGGCCAGGACTCATGCGGTTCGCTGGACTCAAGCGGTCTGCAGGACGCATGCGGTCCGCAGAACCAAGGCGGTCCGCAGGACCAAAGGGGCCAGGAACTCATGCGGTCTGCGGGACTCATACGGTCTGCAGGACCAAAAGGGCCAGGAACTCATGCAGTCCGCAGGGCTCATGTGGTCCGCAGGACCAAGGCTGTCCGCAGGACCAAAAGGGCCAAGAACTCATGCGGTCCGCAGGGCTCATGTGGTCCGGAGGACCAAGGCGGTCCGCAAGACTAAAGGGCCAAGGT
>JANAVB010000212.1:82500-117936 GCA_029216955.1 Iris pallida | reverse complement strand
AAAACCCCTTCGGAGTCCTGAATGACGTGTGTTTTACGTCATCGGGGAACATTTTGATCTGATTGTAGCCCGAATACCCATCTATAAAAGACATGCATTCGAAGCCACATGTATTGTCGATCATCACGTCAGTAATTGGAAGCGGAATTCGTCCTTCGGGCAAGCAGTTTTGAGATCCTGAAGTCGATACAGACTCGTATCTTTCCATTCTTTTTGGTGACAGGGACGACATTGGCCACCCAATCCGGATGTTCCTCTTCACGGATGAACCCACTGCTCAGGAGTTTGTCCACTTCCTGATCGATAGTATTCATGATGTCAGGACGAAAACGTCGTTGTTGTTGCTTTACAGGCTTAGCATCAGAGAAGATGTTAAGTCTATGCATCACGATCTGGAGATCAAGTCTCGGCATATCTTCGTAGCTCCAGGCGAAGACGTCGATATATTCTTTGGCCAATTGGAGCAAAGACTCCCTATCTTCTCCCTTCAGACTCTTGCGGATGAAGATGGGTTTAGAAGGAGATCCATCCCCAAGGTCAACTTGTTCAACCTCGTCTTCGGTAGGGGGTTCGCATAATTCAAAACGAGACTCCCACTATGCTCCTAGGCATTGAGCCCAGGGTTCTTCCTTAAAGAATTCCGGCGTTTGGTCATCGCCTTCATCCTCTTGAGTTTGTACAGATGTCATGTTGACTGATAGCACCTTCCTGATGACTGAGCCATACTGGTATCGGAATCCTAAGTTGATGCTTCGGATGAACGAGAGTGTTCCACTTCTTATGCTTTTGAACTCTCTGGAGTTGCCGGCGGCATGACATAGCCCACACCCCGTCGAGTACGATGATGGTAGTCCTGCGGCTTTCCTTTAGGTATTGGGAGCCGAAGGGGAAGACGTCTGCCTTTACCGTAGTTCAGGCCTTTGTTGCTTTTCAGGTTGTAACCCATCTTTTGGATGAGGTACTTTGCCTTGTCCGTGTACCGATAGACTTTTATTCTGCCGGTATCTGGTTCTGGCTCGAGTGGCAGGAGCTCTTGATGACGCTCGACTTTGTCGAAGATGATAGGTTCTTCATCCCGATTCTATGGTGGAACTATAAAACAGACTCCTTGGGAAGGGACTACTCGATTTACATGATTGACGGTCGTTATTTGTGTTTGTAACGACCGTAGAGCATTATCTAGTGTATATATGGCATTCCAATGTGGAAGACTAGAATAATTGAAAGACACTCTATTATTGATAAAACACGAGATTTTGTCCCGTGGGATTACATTATCAAGATAAGGTGCATCTATATCAGCAGATATGTACTCCCCTAACTCTTCTTCTGTGAGCACTGGGGCTGGTTCGGGAGAGTCCATCGCATATCTGACCTTGGGATCCGAGAGGGCGGTGTGGGCCTTCTCTTGCAGCTTGGATGATTGCAGAGGCTTGCCTTTAAGACGCACATTCAGGGGTGTCTCGACTGCGCCTTCGATGACAGGTGCCTTCCCCTGTAGTTTTACCACAAGGGGAGCTGACGTCTGAGGAGCTTTTCCCTTGAGTCGTATCTTCAAGGGAGCTTCAGTAGGCTCTACCTAGAGATGACAGTGCTTTTCCATGTAGCTTGATGGTCATGGGAGGCAGCATCTGAGGCGGTTTTGTAACGCCCCTGTCCCAAAATACGTAGGACCGAGTACGTGAACATGACAGCTGCACATATACGAAGAATACTCCAATATATGGAATCCTTACATATGTACATATGCTGTAAATAAATAATCACAAGCCAGAATAATATAATCTAATCTCACCACAGCTCAACACAGAAGATAATAGAGTCCAAATGAATAGGTAAAAGTATCAAAAGATAGCCGGGTGAACATACTCACTCCAAACAGCTATGAAAAATAGTCTCACAAGATCGGAGCCCAACCTCCGCAAATAGAAAGAAAAGAGATGTAAAATAATGTCTACAATTGTCTCAGATAAGAAATAGTCTAGAAATCAAAAGGCACTGCCTCGTCATCAATCTAGGATAGCTCCAATGCTGCTCCGTACTCCTGTGGAAAGTCATCTAAACCTGGAGAGATAACCAGGTCCTCAGGGGACATAGCAAGATACAAGAAAACACCATGCCATATAAACTGTGATAATATAATAAGAGAAAAGGTATGCATGCAATCGGGTTCCTGACCATTCTACTGTGAATATGCAGCTAAGATACAATCCTTCGACGCATGACCCCTGACTGTAAATGGGATCGGCATACTTTCCATAAAGGGCACCAGGAGCCTACGTCCATAACGCTCTGGAAGCGTTAGAGGGCACCATGTGCACGGGCTACGTCCATAACGCTCTGGAAAACGTCAGAGGGCGCCTGGAGCCTGCGTCTCCGGAGGAGCGCACAGGTAATCAGGGAAGTGCAAAGAAGCCCATACGTCAGGTATTGTTCTCCCCATCCAATGCCTAATATCATCATCTCCATGACTGATATGAACCTCTAGTAACCGCCAAGTCTTCTAACATACAATACTATTAGCAGTTACTCCTATCCGTCGCACGCTCTATACGTATCGGTGGCCAGCCGACTACGCGGATACGTGTCCTACATGTGACTCACATCACGTGATACAACAAGTGTCAAGGCCGTATGAGATATATCAATACCTCAACATCAATGGGTGGTCACTAGACTAAGTCAATGCAAGAGAAATAAATAAGGCGAGATAAACGACCGATGGAGTCGCTTGCACCCAAGTGTGACTTGGACGCACAGTTTAAATATCACGAAATAAAATGCTGAAAATAACAACTAAAAATAAGATGTATAATAATCCCAGAATAAGGTGGCAAGGTATCTTGCCTGATGGTGCAAAGTGGCAAGTCCAGGTAATCACAATGTCAGCTAAGAAACGTCACAATCTCCAAACAACTCCGGACGCTGAAAAAACATCAAAAATGCACTCGGTGTAAAAGATATACCGAGAAAATGCCTATCCAAAAGTCTAATTATGGAACAGGGACAAAATCATAATTTCGGGTCAAAACAATGTCCGCCGTTGGACCCACTTTGCACCGAAACGGGTGCCAAAGTCTATGGTCTCTAAAGTCGTCAAACTACATGTCTATGAATTCAGTTTGAGGAGAGAACTCAATGGTATGTCCAGTTTTGGATTCCGCTGAGCAGTGTACAAATTCGTCTGTTTGAGTGGGTCGCAGGCCCCCAAAAATGGGTTCCGATTCGACCTTCTCAGAATCGAACCAAACTAGGCACACAGGACCAAAATTTCGATTCAGACCTGTTGACACAAGTTTCGTTTCGAATCGACGACTGTACATGAAGTTATGGGCAAGTTTGCAAAACGCCGATACGGGGTATCTTGACGGATACGCGTCGATTTCGTCGCGCACACGCAACGAAACTGAGTTCCGTCAGTTCCCACACGTTCGTAACGTCCATACGCGCCTTTCGATGCATATAGCATGCGACCACGTCGCCCGGTTTTTGGGGCGCACCATATATCGGACAAAATTCAAAAAATTAATACAATTAAATACAGGTTTTTCCTCAACTTTAACATCAATCTACTTTTTACACGCAAATCAAAATAACGATCCAAAAGATACGTTGCAATCTCGGTTATGTTGTCTTTTACTGGTTTCAATTATTTTCTACAATACTTTACTGCACATCAAGAAAATTGACCGACAAGTTGTCGTCTCAAAACAGTTTTTAGTATTACAAAAACAGGTTTTTCTTCAACTTTGTCTCGATTTTTTGAGCAAGTCGATAGGTTGTTTTCGAAATCCACCTGGAGGATCTCGAAGAAGGTCAAGTCTACTTTCCAGAAAATCTTACGGATCGAAAATCGGTGCTACGAGTAAAAAGTTACGTCGTAGGGAAATAGGGTACCTTGAATGGGAAAACTGCTCCGTGGATGACGCGGGGCTGACTTCCGATGCTCCGTTTGTCGCGCACAAAGCTCCATCACTGGTGAAACAAATTCGTAGGCGAAGAGGGTATGATCAGCCTCAACTTTCGTTTTGAAAGTTTAGGGTTTTGAGGCTTGTGGAAAAAGATGTATATAACAACTTGTGGCAAACATCTAATCCTAATGGATTTACTAATGAGTCTATTGCTCGGGTTCGGAATTAAGCGTGCGGTAGAGCAGCGCTCAAAAGGGAGTGGGGCCCCCCCCTTTTAAGTGGGTGGGGTTTATATATATTTCTTTCTTTCTTTTCCTTTTTCCTTTCTTTCTTCATTAGTAACAATGCTGTGGTCGGTCCCCCCTTGGCCCGACCACCACAGCTAACCTTTTTTTTTTAACAATTATATATATATATAATAATATATATTATATATATATATTATAATATATTATATATATATTATATATATAGACTAGTAAAAAAATTCTAAAAATTTACAAATTATTTTCTAAAATCCTAGAATTTATTATATTCCTTATTTATGAAGAATACGCTCATGAAAACTATAATATAAATATGCATATACTCACATACATATTTATACTAATAAGCTGGTATAAAATATTCATAACTAATAAAATGTATAAAACATTAATTAATTCATAAAAAATCAATTAAAAATATGGGAGTTTATATCCTACCCAACTTAAAGAAAATTTCGTCCTCGAAATTAAACTAAGGTCGGAGGATCAAATGCAATACAAGGGAATTAATAGTAATTTAAAAGCTTAACTGCAAGACATACCTTCGTCTTCGACCAAATGCGGGTAGCGATTTCGGATGTCGTCCTCGCGCTCCCAAGTAGACTCCCCTGGCGAGTGATGCTTCCATGCCACACGAACCAATGGAATAGATTGATTCTGCAACACCTTCACTCGACGACCGAGGATACCTACTGGTTGCTCTTCGTACGACAAACTCGGTCCAACTGTGATATCGGAGTGATCAAGCACATGATTGCTGTCCGCCATGTACCTTCTCAACTGCGATACATGAAATATCATGCACTTCCTCTAGCGACGGTGGCAAGGCCAATCTGTAGGCAACCTCTCCAACACATTCCAAGACATCGAAAGGCCCAATGTATCTTGGACTCAACTTGCCCTGTCCTCCGAATCGAATCGTACCTCTAGTGGGGGATATCTTCAAGAACTCGCCCTCTTTGAACTCCAAAGGTCGATGATGATTATCTGTCCACTGCTTCTGACGATCCTGCTGCTGCTCGCAGGTGGCCCTAAATTTTCTTCACTGTCTCCACTATGCTCAAGACCAACTCGGAACCCAATAGCTGTCGCTCTCCTATGTCGCTCCAACAAACAGGAGACCGACACTTCCTACCATACAACGCCTCAAACGGAGCCATCTGAATGCTCGCTTGATAGCTATTATTGTAGAAAAACTCCACAAGATGAAGATGGTCCTCCCATGAACCGCCAAAGTCAAGCATGAACGCTCTCAACATATCCTCTAGCGTCTGAATGGTACGCTCCGACTGTCCGTCTGTCTGAGGATGGTATGCCGTGCTAAACTTCAATCGGGTGCCCAAACTCTCTTGCATACTCCTCCAAAATGTGAGGTAAATCTCGAGTCACGGTCTGACACAATACTAACAGGTACACCATATAATCTCACAATCTGCTCCATATACATCTCTGCCAATACCTCTGTCGACTGGCCCACTCTAAAAGGTAAGAAATGGGCTACCTTTGTAAGTCTATCCACAATCACCCATACTGCGTCACGTCCCCTAGGACTCTGAGGAAAACCCGTGACAAAATCTATAGTAATGTGCTCCCACTTTTACTCGGGAATGGGTAGCGGCTTTAATAATCCGGCGGTCCTCTGGTGCTCCGTCTTCACCTGTTGACATACCAAGCACTTGGCAACAAAACGAGCTATCTCTCGCTTTATTCCGTGCCACCAATAATACTGTCGTAAGTCATGGTACATCTTGGATACTCCGGGATAAATAGAATATTCCGAACTGTGAGCCTCTGCCATCAGCTCCTGCCGTAGCTCTCCATTGGGAACATAAATACGATCATCACATCGCAATGTCCCATCGGGGTGGATCCTCAATCCCGTCTGCTCTCCTGCTTCAGTCCTCTCCTTGAGTCGTCAAAATCTAGCATCATTGGGCAATGCTGCCTTGATGCGCTCTACTAATGATGATTGCACTTGGAGGTTGGCTAATACGCCGTCTGCTCCAGGCAATACTACCTCAATACCAAGCAGCTCCAAGTCTCTAATCAACTCCTTCTGCGTAGTCAAAAAGTGTGCTATGGGCTTACGGCTTAATGCATCTGCCACGACATTAGCCTTACCCGGATGATAATGAAGCTCGATCTCATAATCCTTTATCAACTCCAACCAACGTCGCTGTCGCATATTCAACTCTTTCTGTGTGAACACGTACTTGAGGCACTTATGATCAGTGTAGATATCAACCTTCTCGCCGTATAAGTAGTGTCTCTATAGCTTCAAAGCAAAGATAACCGCTGTGAGCTTTAGATCATGGGTCGGATAATTCTTCTTATGCACTATAACTGTCGCGATGTATATGCTACTACTCGACCGTGCTGCATCAATACGCATCCTAATCCTTTCTCGAATACGTTACTGTAGATCACAAATCCTCTCGGGCCTGATGGTAGCATTAGGATCGGTGCTGTGGTCAATCGCTTCTTCAACTCGTCAAACATGGCTTACACTCGTCTGTCCATACAAACTCCTGATCCTTGCAAGTCAATCGAGTCATAGGCCCCTCTATTCGAGAGAAATCTTCTACGAACCGTCGGTGGGTTATGTAGTAACCCGCAAGTCCGAGGAAACTTCTCACCTCAAAAGCTGATGTTGGCGGGCCATGATTTGACTGCTGTGATTTTCTCTGGGTCTACCGATATACCATCACCCGTGAAATATGACTAAGAAATGATATCTCCTTGAGAAAGAAATCATACTTACTAAGCTTCGCAAAAGTCGCACATTCCTTAATGTTCCCAAAACTATCCGTAGATGCTGCTCATGCTCCTCTTGACTCTTGGAGTAAATCAAGATATCGTCTATAAAGACTACTACAAATTTGTCCAAGTACTGGTGAAAGATCTTTTTATTAAATTCATGAAAACTGCGGGAGCATTGGTCAAACCGAAAGCCATGACCAAGAACTCGTAGTGTCCATACCTCGATCGAAAGGACGTCTTTGCAATGTCTTCCTTCCGAACCTTCAATTGGTGATAGCCTAATCGTAAGTCAATCTTGGAGAATACTTTTGCTCCACTCAGTTGATCGAATAGATCGTCTATACGCGGCAAGGGATACTTGTTCTTCACCGTCACTGCATTCAATGCTCTGTAGTCGATGCACATGCGCACTGTCTCGTCTTTCTTAGGCACAAAAAGAACGGGTGCTCCCCATGGTGACGCACTGGCACGAATAAATCCCTTCTCTAATAAGTCATCAATCTGCGTCTTCATCTCTACCAACTTCTTGGGTGCCAGACGATATACTCGAGATAAATAGGCTCGGCACCGGGAATAAGCTCAATAGAAAACTCAATATTTTGGTCAGGTGGTAGTCCTGGCAATTTCTCGGGGAATACATCCTCGAACTCGGTGATAGGGTGCTGAGGGGTGTCATGCATCATCATATGAGTCCTCGATGCGGGTGCATCATAACTATCTCTGTCTTCTTTGGTGAACTCAAACTCTGTCGCATTCGGTGGTCTAAAGATAATACTGCTCCTATGGCAGTCTATGAGAGCGAAAGGCTGGCTCAACCAGTCCATTCTAATAACCACATCGAATGTCGGCATAGGGAATACAAGAAGTCGTTCCATCATCTCTCTGCCATTTATCACTACAGGACAAAGTCTATAAACACTACTAACAGGTACAACTCCTCTTCCAGTGAGGATTTTAACATTTTTAGCTAAGGGTGTGATGGGAATGCTGTGTCTAGTGGCAAAACTAGTGGCTAAATGAATGTGTGGCTCCAGTATCAAATAATGTAATAGCAGAAAAATGCAACTAAAACCATACCTGTTATAACTTCTGTCTCTGTATCTATATCCTAAACAGCAACTGAGAATACCTGTCCATAATTCTGTCCTAGGCCCTGAGCTCTTGCCTTGTTGTACTGTACGCCTTGGGGAGGCAATGGTGGACGTGGTGCTCCTGCTACGGGCCGTGGTACTAGGAGAGCTGGGGCTGTGGGCCTCGGGTTCTACCAAGCTTGTACTATCGCATGTTGCTCCGGACAGTCCTTGAGCATATGCTGATTGGATCCACATCTCAAGCATAATCCAAGGCGAGTCCTGCAGTCGTTCTGGAGATGTCCTTGTTTTCCGTAGTAATGGCAAACGGGCTTCTGATAAGGTGAGGGCCTCTGCTGGAACTGTCCTGTGGCCCTCCTAATAGGTCCACTCTGAGTGGCTCGGGCAGGTGTAACTGCTGGGGTATGTCGTCTCGATGTCTGCTGCTGCTCCTTGTGAAGAATCTCCTGAGCATGAGCTTCTTCCAAGACAGCTGAATGGGAGACTCGAGACTGGGTAGTCGTATAAGACTTGAGCTCTGGTGCAAGCCCCTGGTGAAATCTCCCTACCTTCTCTAACTCTGTCGGAATCAATCCCGTACCATATCGACTCAGGCGATTGAACTCCGAGTCATACTCATCAACTGTCATATTCCCTTGCTTCAGATGTAGGAACTGGTGATAGAGACCATCTCGAACATGAATAGGGAAGAATCTCTCATAAAATTCATAAAACTACTTCCAAGTGATCCCAGTGCCTAATCGTCTCTCTTCCGCCTTCCACCAGTGGTGAGCATTATCTTCTAACAGTAGGTCCACTGCTGTCATCCATTCTCGAGCTGGCAACTGGGATGCCTTTAGTAGCTTCTCGGTCTGTGACACCTCTAATGGCTTCTCTGTTCCTCTAAAGGCCTTGGGGTTCATATCTGTAAAATTCTTGATAGAGCCTTCATAAGGATGCAGAGCCGGTGCTGGTGCTGGTGCTGGAGGTGGTGGTGGAGGTCTAGCCATTGCTGCCATCATCGTCTGTCTTATCAGCTCAGTCTGCTGCCACTGAGCCTGCATCATGGCTTACATAAACTGAGAGGTAGGTCTTCCATCACTCGGTGGTGGAGGCATCTGAGGTCCCGACTGTGGAGGAAACTGCTGAGGAAATAGTGGTGGTGGAGGCAGAGGTACATTTCCTTCTGGTGGCATGGTAGTAGTCTGCCCAGCCTGTCTGCCTGAGGGTGCTACGATCTCTGGGTACTCCGTCGTCGGTGTCGTAGTAGGCTGCGACTGTCCTGGCTGGTATGGTGTCGCTGTAGTCATGGGAGGATTCTGTCCCTCCGGGATAGCCTCTTCACTAGATGTGAGGGCCAAAGTAGAAGTGCGTCCGCTTCTTAAATGCATACTGTTGGCACGAAGAAGATAAGTTGATATTAGGAATATTAGATATGAGGAAATCAAATAATCAAGGAAGTTTCAAAAAAAAAGATTGGTAGTCAAGAGGTAGTAGTAGTTCTGGATGAGATATTCCTATTCCTATATGCAGGCATGTTGGGCACAGTCATGTAACCCAACAATATTTACGTTGACCTGCATGGGCCACCACAAAAACATGTAACGCTCCAGTCCCAAAATACGTAGGACCGAGTACGTAAACATGCAAGCTGTACATATACGAAAAATACTCTAATTATGGAATCCTCATATATGCACATAAGCTGTAAATAAATAAATAATCACAGGCCAGAATAATATAATCTAATCTCATCACAGCTCAACACAGAAGATAATAGAGTCCAAATGAATAGATAAAAGTATCAAATAGCCGGGTGAACATACTCACTCCAAACAGCTATAAAAATAGTCTCACAAGATCGGAGTCCAACCTCCGCAAATAGAAAGAAAAGAGATGTATAATGTCTACAACTATCTCAGGTAAGAAATAGTCTAAAATCAAAAGGCACTGCCTCGTCATTAATGTAGGATAGCTCCAATGCCGCTCCGTACTCCTGTGGAAAGTCGTCTAAACCTGGAGAGATAACCAGGTCCTCAGGGGACATAGCAAGATACAAGAAAACACCATGCCATATAAACTGTGATAATATAATAAGAGAAAAAGGTATGCATGTAATTGGGTTCCTGACCATTCTACTGTGAATATGCAGTTGAGATACAATCCTTCGACGCATGAGCCCTGGCTGTAAATAGGATCGGCATAGTTCCCATAAAGGACACCAGGGGCCTACGTCCATAATGCTCTGGAAGCGACAGAGGGCACCATGTGCAAGGGCTACGTCCATAACGCTCGGGGAAACGTTAGAGGCGCCGGGAGCCTGCGTCTCCGGAGGAGCGCACAGGTAATCAGGTAAGTGCAAAGAAGCCCATACGTCAGGTATTGTTCTCCTCACCCAATGCCTAGTATCATCATCTCCATGACTGATATGAACCTCTAGTAACTGCCAAGTCTTCTAACATGCAATACTATTGGCAGTTACTCCTATCCGTCGCACGCTCCATACGTATCGGTGGTTAGCCGACTATGCAGGTACATGTCCTACATGTGACTCACATCACATGGTACAACAAGTGTCAAGGCCGTATGAGATATACCAATACCTCAACATCAATGGGTGATCACTAGACTAAGTCAATGCAAGAGAAATAAATAAGACGAGGTAAATGACTGATGGAGTCGCTTGCACCCAAGTGTGACTTGGACGCACAGTTTAAATATCACGAAATAAAATGCTAAAAATAACAACTGAAAATAAGAAGTATAATAATCATAGAATAAGGTGACAAGGTATCTTGCCTGATGGTGTAAAGTGGCAAGTCCAAGTAATCACAATGTCAGCTAAGAAACGTCACAATCTCCAAACAACTCCGGATGCTGAAACAAACATCAAAAACTCACTCGGTGTAAAAGATATACCTAGGAAACACAGGACCAAAATTTCGATTCGGACCTGTTGGCATAAGTTTTGTCTCGAATCGACGACTGTACACGAAGTTATGGGCAAGTTTGCAAAACGCCGATACGGGGTATCTTGACGGATACGTGTTGATTTCGTCGCACACACGCAACGAAACTGAGTTCCGTCAGTTCCCACACGTCCGCAACATCCATACGCGCCTTTCGATGCGTATAGCGCACGACCACATCGCCCAGTTTATCGGAGCACACGCCATATCGGACAAAATTTAGAAAATTAATATAATTAAACACAGGTTTTTCCTCAACTTCAACATCAATCTACTTTTTACACGCAAATCGAAACGATGATCCAAAAGATGCGTTGCGATATCGGTTATATTGTCTTTTACGGGTTTTAATTATTTTCTATAATACTTTACTGCACAGCAAGAAAATTGACCGACAAGTTGTCGTCTCAAAACAGTTTTTAGTATTACAGAAAACAGGTTTTTCTTCAACTTTGTCTTGATTTTTCGAGCAAGTCGATGGGTTGTTTTCGAAATCCACCTGGAGGATCTCGAAGAGGGTCAAGTCTACTTTTCAGAAAATCTTGCGGATCGAAAATCGGTGCTACGAGTAAAAAGTTATGTCGTAGGGAAGTAGGGTACCTTGAGTGGAAAAACTGCTCCGTGGGTGACGCGGGACTGACTTCCGATGCTCCGTTCGTCGCACATAAAGCTTTGTAGCTGGTGAAACAAATTCGTAGGCGAAGAGGGTATGATCAGCCTCAACTTTTGTTTTGGAAGTTTAGGGTTTTGAGGCTTGTGGAAAAAGATGTATTTATAAGTGTTTCATTTCACTCACTGCCATACACTATACCCTATCACCCACATCCCATACATTCCTATCCCTGTACACACAGCCTTGCGATGTACTGTTTTCCAGTTTACATAGACACACACACCCTCACATGCTACTCTGTTAACAGATTTTACACACATGTATACACACTCTCACAACCTACCACTACACCATACACACTCTACAAACATACATGTGCCTTGTTTCCATGCCCTTCTATATGTGTATATGCATATATAATATATATATATATATTATAATATATTATATATATTATATATAATATATATATATATATATTCTATATGTTTAATGATAATAACCATATGATATATCAATGTGTAGTAGTATATAAATATAATGTATGAAATATGTATGATGTAGTACTATATGACATATAGCCTGTGGCATGTGGAGTGTATACACATGAGTTAGTATTTTTGGACTAGTGTGACTTGTGTATTGTGTGTGTGCTTGCTAGACTAGGCTTGGTTAGGCCTAGCGAGACTTATTAGACTTGTTTGGGTTAAGCCTGGCCTAGTTTGACTAGATGTTGACTTTGTTTGACCCAGAGTTGACCAAGAGTTGACTTTGACCTAGATTGACCCAGAAATCATTTAGGTGCATTGTACACTTCAATTTTAACTCCTTTGTATACATCATGACTTGTGTTGCTCTAATAGGACTCAGTTACCTCGCTTCGGACTTTATTTTTCTCAGGGACATTCGGATCTCAGGCGAGTACATTCTCTGATCTTTTCATACTTGCTAGGATCTACATTCATGCTCTAGATTACTTTACTTGATACTGACACTTATTATCACGGATTAGTACTATAGGATCTTGTCGTGCGATGTTATCCCCTTCGCGGATACATCGGGTATTTCATGTTCGTGTACTTTATCATGGACATCGTGTACTCCTTGTGTTCGTGTTATTCGTGTGCAAATCGTATGAATCGTGTGAACTCGTGTACTTTTATGTGCCCACATGATCATCGTGTGCAACTATACTTCGTGTGCAATAACATAACTTGACTGGACCTGTTGAAATATTACAGATGATGCCGAGGATTTCTGTCCTACGTACTATGGAGTAGCCCTAGACGACACTTGCGAGCTGGACTCTCAGGCGGACCAAGCTCTAGCTGATGACATTACCCCTACTGCCTAAACTAGTTTAGTTAGGCTTTATCTTACTAATGTTGTCTTTGGGATTTGAGTTGTACTATGTTTTGTTATTGTGTCGTTTAGACACTTAGACTTATTTTCCTTTCTGTTTGTATCTTCCTTTGAGATTTCATCTATGATATCGTACTATTTCTGCCTTAGTTGTGATTGAGACTGTATTCTGTATTGTCACCTCCACTCGGAGTGTATATACTGTACATGTACCTTATATTGTTAGATGTTGTGACCTAGGACATCGTTATACTGTCGACACTGCGGCGTAGGCTGGACGTACCCACTTCTCGTGCCCTTACTCTAGGGTACGGGTCGTGACACGTTTTTAGTGGTGGCCCATGCAGGTCTAGATTGTAGTGGTATTCGAACTAGAGTATCACTATAGCCTGCAGTAGGATATAGTTTTGAGGTACTCAATCACATTAGGAAAACTCCGATCAAATATTTGCCATCTAAATTCTTTTGATTAAATGTTTTTTTCTTTTGAATAAATAACTGTCCTCCTTTGATTTTTGCTTCATTCTTAGTAATTGTTTCTGTTTTGATCTGTCTTCAAGATGGTTATGGAGACACGATCCCATCGCTCCGGTCTGGGGGATACTATCGAGAGGTCGGCCACCTCTCATCCTGATCGTCAGGGCCACGAGACCGTAGCTCCTTTTGTGCCGACTCAGGTTGGCATTTCTGCTGGAGGTACACCTCCGCCTGTACAGAGACTTCCCCCGTCATTCCTGATATCCCTTGGCAGCATCAGCAGCCACCTTCCGGATCAGTTGACGCGGGGCAGTTGTTCGAATTCCTTCAGAAGATCGTGGAGTCTCAGCAGCGGCAGACCTCTCATTTCCAGCAGGGCATAGAGAACGCCCATCAGCTTGCTTTGACGACTGTGGAGAGAGTTATCGTACAGCCGCAGGCAGCCTAGGTGCAGCCATATTAGCCAAGGACACCAGGGATCCAGGACTTTCAGAAGATGCGTCCGTGGGACTTCCGCGGCACAGAGGGGATCTTATATGCTGATGACTGGATCGAGCATATCGAGGAGATATTTTGGCTGGCTGAGATACCAGCCCAATTTCAGATCGAGGCGGCAGACAGCCAGATGCAGGACCTGGCCCGCACTTAGTATCAGACGGACCCTAGAGTGGGGACCTAGGGACAAACTTGGGCGGCCTTCAAGAAGCTGTACAAGGAGAAATTTTTTCCGGACACAGCTCTCGGCTCTCTGGAGACGCAGTTTGAGAGCCTAGTTCAGGGCAGGCGTACTGTCGAGGAGTATGTAGGGGAGTTCTGCCGACTGGACAGATTTGTGGAGGGGCTCAGCGATACGACGAAGGCCTGGAGGTTCCGGAAGGGGTTAGTCAAGGAGGACAAGTCCTTGACCAAGAGTGACCGGAGTGCCACTTTCGAGAAGATTTTGATGGGTGCCATGGCAGCAGAGGATGATCTTGAGCTGAGGCTCAAGAGAGGGCGAGACTTTCACGGAGCCAGTAGCAGCGGGGTCCGGCCAAGAGGCCCCACTTCCAGCAGCAGCCGCAGAAGCAGTTCCAGCAGCCTCAGGGACAGGGCCGAGCACCTTTTCAGCAGGGCCCCAGGCTGCAGCAGACCACCAGTTGTCCTTTTCGTAGAAGCCGGGACACGGGTGGAATGACTGTAGGAAGAGGTTAGAGGTGTCTGATGTGCAGTTCGCCAGACCACCAGATGAGAGACTATTCCGTAGCGGCAGCTCGTCCGACACCAGGAGGAGGAGGAGGAGCCAATGCTCCAGTAGGCCAGCAGAAGGGACCAGCCTTGCAGACTCAGCAGCAGAGGTTTGTCCAGCACCAGCAGCAGGCCTGGGGAGGCCAGCAGGGGCGAGCATTCGCCATGGCAGCGGAGGATTCAGATGCTATTGGAGATCTTATTGCAGGTTCTGTTCTTCTCGACTCCATTCCCGCTTTCGCATTGTTTGATTCTGGGGCATCGTATAGCTTTGTGTCAGTATCCTTTGCTATTCGACACCATCTTGCTTCTGAATCATTGCCTAGGACTTGCAAGATCATGACCGGGGTGGCATTATCCTCGTCAGTGATATTTGTAGGGATCGGAGAGTAGTTTTGGGAGGCCGAGAACTGGATATTTGTTTGCTCGTAATGCCACTACCGAACTACGATATAGTACTCGAGATGGATTGGTTGAGTAGGCACCATGCCATTATAGATTATTGCGATGACAGAGTTCTTTTCTGTCCACCAGGAGAGCCAGAGTTCGAGTTCGCCAGGCGAGAGGCAGAGCAGAGCGACGGAGTCTTCTGCGGAGTTTAAGTTGAGAGCAGACAGTACCACATCTATTGATAGCAGAGTTCATGGATGTCTTTCCGGAGGACTTGCCAGGACTACCATCGGACAAAGACATTGAGTTCTCTATAGACTTAGTGCCCGACGCAGAGCCGATATCTCAGCACGTCTATAGGGTGAACAACAGCGAGTTGGTGGAGTTGAAAAAACAGGTGGATGAGTTGCAGGACAACGACTTCATCCGATCTAGTTCTTCACCATGGGGTGCACCGGTGCTCTTTGTACAGAAGAAAGATGGCACGGTACGTATGTGTATCGACTACAGGGCACTCAACAACCTTACGATCAAGAACAGGTACCCACTGTCGCGGATCGATGATCTCTTTGATCAGTTGAGCGGAGCTAGGGTATTTTCGAAGATTGTTCTGAGGTCAGGTTACCAACAGGTTAAGGTGAGGAGGGAGGATATCCCGAAGACAACATTCAGGACGTGGTACGACCAGTTCGAGTTTATGGTGATGCCGTTTGGGTTGACTAATGCCCCGGCGGTATTCATGAACCTGATGAACAAGGTGTTCCACCAGTACTTAGATAAGTTCGTGGTGGTGTTCATTGATGATATCTTAGTGTACTCGAAGACCGCAGAGGAGCATGAGGAGCATTTAAGAGTGGTTCTGGAGACTCTCAGGAAGGAGGAGCTTTATGGCAATCTCTCGATGTGTGAGTTTTTCCTAGACCGAGTTGATTTCCTGGGTCATGTTGTGACTAGAGATGGGAACTCAGTTGACCCGAGGAAGATCACGGCAATTGAGGCGTGGGCAGCACCGACTTCAGTTGCGAAGATTAGAAGCTTCTTGGGATTGGCTGGCTACTACAGGAGGTTCGTTCAGGATTTCTCCCGGGTTGCAGAGCCATTGACTAGGCTGACCCAGAAGGACACAGAGTATAGAAGCATGGAATTTCAGAACCAGAAACTCTATACACCAGACTACATGCGCCAGAGCTTGGACAAAGTACTTCACAGCAAAAAGCAACAAATATAGACATTGAAAGAAGACTTTTTTTTAACATATAAAAGTCTATTACATGTCTAAGAAAGACTGTACAAAGGAGAATTTTACAAAGAAAAGATCCTAAGCCTACAACCAGCAGCCAACATGCGCCCTCAAGTAGGTGCAGCAATCAACATGCGCCCTCAGCCAGGCGCATCCCACCATGCGTCCTCAGCAAGGCGCATCCTTTTCAGCAGCTCAGTTATGTGCATCCCAGTTATGTGCATTCCTTCAGCAGCCCAGTTATGTGCCGCTCTTTCGGCCAGGCTCACCGCCGTCTAAATGCTTCGACTAATGAAGCATTTATTGAGCAGAACGAGGGTGGCAATCAACCCTCTAGCCAAGGAAGGAAAAAGAACCATAAGCCAACCTGTGGCCAGGGGAGGCTTCGAAAGAGCCTCCAAACACCAAGGAAGACCATGATCGAAATTGCGGCCAAAGGAGCAGCTTTCAACACAACCAGAATGGGCTACACCCATTTTAAGGAAGAAAGAGCCACCAAAGCCGCAGTACCACCATTCCGATCTACGGCTTCCTGCACAACGAAGACGAGGCTCGAGCATCCCTATCTTTGGATGCAACAGGCACCTTTCATCCTGCCTCGGAAGCCCTCGACTCCGACTTTTGGATGTAACAGTCTCCTTCAAGTGCATCAGCGAAGACACTGCGTCGCATCTTCACCCTCGGGAGCATCTCGTCAACAGAATGCATTCGAGTACACAAGTTCATGTCAGAAAGACGTGAGAGAACGAGAAGCAAACCCTCTCTCCATGCCACTATTTATAGGCCGGGCAAATCAAACCCATGCGCCAAGTGGATGGCTCTCCGAATTTTGTACAATAAATTTACATTAAATGGATGAACCAGACGCTTCGAATTCAGCTAAGTCAAAACGGCTATTTAAAGCACTCGAAAGAACGTAACAGTCGCACCAAAAGACGTATAAAAGCGGAGCGATGCGCCGGCAAGACCGTGCATCACACAAGACGTGCCCTTCAACATCAGCGCATCAACATACGCGCCTTTCAGCACCAAGCGCATCACAGGGATGCGGCCCCATATGCCTAGTGGAACGCCAACCAACGCGCCCACTCAGCTGTCCATCGAATGTCACAAACATTATATGCTGAACTGACAGAGTTGGCAGCACGCCTCCCGAAGTCTATACAGTAGGCAGCTTTTTCAGAAGAAGAAGCATCGCTAACGTCAGCATCATCATTACTTCCCTCCGACGGCTACTGCCACGTGGCTACCCAACTCTCGCATGCGCCTCCACAGCCATGCGCCTACTCTGCATACGCCTCAAAAAGCTGTGCGCCTCAGACTTTCCATTGATCCCTAAAGATAGAGAAAGTCACCATTAAAACTCTGCATGCGCCTCAAAAGCCATGCACCCCAGACTTCTCCCTGATCCGAAAGACAGGAGTAAAGTCACTATTGAAGCCTCGCATGCCCTCAAAAGCCATGCGCTCAGAATGGTTCGTGACTCCTAAAGGTTACGAGCCAAAGTCCTCATGCGCCCAATCCTAGGCGCATCCTACAGATCATTCCCCACCAAATCCGAGATCTCCGAGCCATGGGTCGATGACACGTGTCCTTTGACTCGACTCATCCAAAATCTCAACAACAGAAAGATCTTTTTCTCGCTACTGCCGGCTCACAACAGCAGTATGAAGAATTCAACCCCTCAATCAGGGCGCATCGTCCATTCGCCTCCATCAGCAATCAATACGTGGCGTCCCCGCGTACAGGCGCATCCTATATGCGCGCATGAACAGCCAGCCTATAGACTATATAATAAGAGAGGGACCATTTCCTTCTTCCACACCCACACATACACACATACCTACCTACACGAACGTACAGAGATTTTGCACCATCAGAGAGACAGATCCAGACACTCAAACGTCTTCCTCCTCTCAACAAGCTCCAACACCCAGAGCAATCCAGACCTTCAGAGAACCGATAATTGTCGTCAGATCGTCAACGGAGTCACGCATTACCCTCACTCCATCGGCACAAGCGACCCAGATAAACAAAAGTGTACTCTAGGACTACATCTAAGTCCTATATGTAACATTGTTCTGTTTGTATTAAAATTGCAATCAAAGAATTTTAATGGCAAACAAGCTAGCGACTCTGCTGGGACCTCTTTCTTCTCCACCGAGAAAGCTGTGTCGCAATTCGATGACGTGAAGGTGGGCTCCTCCCACAAGACGCTGGTCGTACGTCTCAACAACAGGCGTATGAGGAGTTCATCTCTGAAGGAAGTGCAAGTCCTTCGAAGCGCTGCCGAAGCTGAAGAAGACCGTCGAGTCTGGGTGCGCAAGGTCGACGCCTCGGGCACCACCACCGAAGGTGATGCCCAATCCAGCCTTTCCTTCCTGCTGACATCCTCAGCAACCAAAATGCGTCCGCTGGTGCAGCGCATCTCTCGGAGAAACGTGCGGCTAACCACATTCCCCAGCCGTCTCCCTCTCAGGCGAGGAAGATACGTCGACAGCAGGGCGCAGCTAATGTCCCGCGCATCACCTTTGCGCCACAGAAGGTCTCTGTCTTGACAGACACATTTGTTATAGTAGGGCAAGAAGAATTTGGATTCTGAGTACTACGCGCCCAACGGTCTGGTACGAAGAAATCCAAGACAGCACGGGTCATACGCCCCAAACGTGCTATGCCAGCAACAAGCCAGAAGCATGCGCTCACAATCATGCGCGCTGCTGATGGTAAGTTGTACAAGGTCGACTCGAGTGCTGCGGCGCCGAAAACAAGCCGACCTTCAAAACTTTGTCTCACTTGGGCGCATCTATTGCGTGCACAACCAAGTCAAACAAGGTAAATCCAGTGGTTTTGAACTCCCGCACCTCCTCTGGTTCTGCATTTGAGGTCCGTTCAAGTCACTTCAAATGCTGTGGTTCCCCCTACTGATCGGGATGCCTGTTTGGTATTAGATCAGGGGCGCAGCACTCACATGACCACCCCGGCGCTTGGCCTTGCCATGCGCCTGAAGGGTGTGCGAAGGTGGCACTCTCCTCCAACGATCTGTGCAACGTGATCATTCACAAGCGCCGATTAGGAGAGTTGACTAACAAGCACGATGCGCCTCTCACGGGGCATACTTGTGCTGTGGTTACCATCAACTGCTGTTGCAAAGCGGCAGTCCCACCAAGGCAGTCGGTGTTCCAGCGGCTTGCAATCATCGACACCCCTCCGACGTTGCCTCGGGAAGAAGGTGTCAACAGAAGAAGAACCAATGGTTGCTTCATGCAACGTGATCTCCAACTCCTCCTCGTTTGTCTGAAAGGCGACTGGCAGTTCCTCTTCCTTGTCTAAAAGCCAGCCGAGGAAAACCAAGACAACTATCTCATCCTCCGGAGTGTTCGAAGGTACTCGAGCGAGGAAGAAGGTTCTTGGAGGAAGCTGGGGTAGTCAGACCCTTGTCGAGCCTCCTTCCGAAGACGAGTGTGTCTAAAGCACACCTAGGGCAGATCCTCGAGGCGAAGTCAGCCTCCCAGAAGCCCCTGAACGAGGCTATCCCCCAGAACAAAGCTGGGGATAGTCTAGCATCTACGGACCCAGTTTCGGAGACGAAAGGCCTTCAAGACGGAGCTGAGGGTAATCAGGCCCTTGCAGATGCGCCCATGGTGAATGTTCTCCGCAACATAGCTAGGGTAGCCAAGACGAGGCTCTAGGAGAGGCAACTCCCCCACAAGAGAGTGAGGCCGAGAGTGAAGCCTCAACCCATCCATCCCTCGGCCGCGTCATGACAGTAAATATGACTGGGGCTGATATCGAGTCTGATGCGCCAACGGACCTCGTCCAGCACATGGATACTCTGGAGGGAGGACTCAAAACCCTCTCTGCCTCCATGCAAACACTGACTCAAGCAGTGTTTGAGATAAGGCTTCTTTAGCGAAGACACCTTCTACCGGTCCCGATCCAGGGGCCAATGGAGACGAGTGTACCCCTTCAATGGGTATCCTCGGACGCAGATCGCCGAGAAGCACCTCGGATGTCGGAGCCCTCAAATGCTCAACATCCGGTGGTACCACCTTCTCCAACTCCCAGCTCCATGGAAGACGTGGTCGAGATGATCAGGGACCTGCGCGAGCGCTTTGAGTCCAAGACGAGACAAGAGCGCCAGAAAATGGGCATCCCCCAGCCTTATCCCCTCGAGTAGAACAAGGTGGTTTATCCTCCAAAGTATAAACCATAAACACTGACGCCATACGACGGGAAGAACTCTTCGCGTCGCTAACTGACGTATTTCCAGTCTCAGACGGAACATCTCCGAAGGAGGATGCACTACTTACCAGCATATTTTATTGGGGCACTGAAAGGAGTGGCGTACGACAGTACTGCAGCCTCCCCGATAATTCAATATCTTCCTTCGACGACCTGACGCACCTCTTCTTGACCGTTTCTACGACGGCGGGAAGGACATGACAATGGCGTCCCTTATAGTGTACGCCAGAAGGAAGAAAAAGTTCGAGTGTTCATCGAACGCTTCCGACAGGCCTGCTTCAGACTGCCCTCGGGCATGCCAGAACATGCGCTTCTCTCCTCCTCAGCATGAACATGCTGCTGCAGTCAAACTCTGGCTTAACTCTACTCCTCCTCCCGACTGGAGCTCCTTGATCATTGAAGCAGAAGCCGCAGAGAAGGCAGCCAATGCTCGTCTTTTGGGAGTTAGTTCCCTGCCTTCGAGGACAAGGGGAAACGGCCTACAGCCAACCGTGGACGAGAAACAAAGGAGAAGTAGGCATTGTCCGTCAATGCCTCAAAAGGTGCAAAGGGGAAGTAGGCATTGTCCGTCAATGCCTCAAAAGGTGCGTCAGCACCTACCCAGAAGCCTCCACTGCACCAAGGCCAAAGGAGGTTTATTCGTTCAACGACGAAGACACCCTGCAACTCTTTGAGATAACGAAGCAGGGTGACAAGATCAAGCTTCCGGACTCGAAGCATCCCGATGAGGTTGGGAAAGTGGACAACCCGCGGTACTGTCACTACCATCGGTTTGTCGGACACCCCCAAGGACTGCTATGTCATCAAGAATTACATCCAGCGCATGATCAATGCGGATGTAATCTCGTCGACTACGAAGAGAGGACGGTGTCAGCCAACGTGGTGTCACTCCAGTTTGGCACCCTGCCACCGACTACAACACAAGATGGCGTCGTCTCCATCCCTAAGGCGATAATGGAGGTGGTTAACCTACCACCTGCCCATGACAACGTGAGTGGACTCATCCCACTCACCACATATCGGAGAGAGATCCTGTGGGTTCACCCCGATCTCGTCTCCGAGGTGACTCAACCGAGGTACGCCCTACCTCCAAATCCAAAGGCAGGAAGATCAAGTCTTGCCACATGGTCTCTTCTTCAGCGGAAGAGGCACTTCCTGTGCAGACTCGTTTACAACAGAATGCCCAACCCGACGAAGCTGCCGTCGAGGTGGTGCCTCCGGGCACCGTCCCTGCTGTCCAGGATAAGGGCCCGTCTAAGCCCCCAGCAGCCAATAAGCAGAAGCAGATAGAGACCCGCTTTGACAGGCCTCTACGAAAGAAGAATGCTTCGGGGCTAGCCAAGCCCCACAACTTCGACATACTGGCACAATTGGCCAGTACTCCCGTCCGCCTATCGCTGTTCGAGCTCCTTCGTCTTTCCAAAGACTCCCGAGAAGCTCTCTGTGAAGCTCTAAAGGATGCTGAATCCTTTCTCAGTCAGGTCAAGTAGCCTGAAGATCTTCGACTGTGTGCAAGCACTGTCACTGTGCGGAGGAGGTTATCCCCAATATAACCTTCACCCAACAGGACATGCTGCTCAAGCACAATCGACACAACAGGCCGCTGTATTATACAGGGTACATCGGTTCAGTTAAGGTGAAGCGAATTCAGATTGATCCGGGGTCTTCCCTCAGTATCATCCCGAAGACGCTGCTATCAACACTGGGGATCCCAATGTACCGACTGGCACCCTCCAACACAACAATCAGTGGTTTCAACGACAGCAAAAGCGAACCACTGGCAAAATACGACTAAAGTGCCACATCGGTAACCTCAGAACCGAGGTCACTTGTTATGTCGTGGACGCCGAAGTCAACTACAACATCCTGTTGGGTCGCCCACGGCTACACGAGTACATAGTGGTGCCGTCCACACTCCACCAATGTATGAAGTACGTGTCCACCAACAACGTCATCCGTACGGGGTTCGCGGACATCGACCCTTTCAAAGGGATTGAAGCCTACTTCACCAATGCCGACTTATGCAAGTCACGACAAGGAAGCCAATGATGCTGACGACGAAGCAGAAACGGCAGCAGGGCCGGACACGGAGCCTGAGGTCACCCCCGACGCTCCTTTGAAGATCCGACTTAAAGGCAAACCGCCTCAGAAGTTACCTTCCATGAGCATTAAGCTACCCGGGAAAGCACCAGCTGCTCCTGAAGCTCCCTTGAAGATACGCCTCAAGGGAAAGCTATCCCAAACTTTGGCTCCCCTTGTGGCAAAACTACAGGGGAAGGCACCAATCACCGGAGGCACAGCGGAGGCACCTCTGAAGGTGCGTCTTAAGGGCAAACCACCGCCATCGCAGCCGCCAGAGAAGGCCCACGTAGTCCTCTTGGACTCCAAAGCCAACGCTGTGGTAGACTCTCCCGATCCTACTCCAGTGCTTACAGATGAAGAGTTGAAAGAATATATCTCGGCTGATGTAGATGCCCCTTCTCTAGACAATGTAATCCTGCAGGATAAAATATCGTATTTCATCAATAACAGAGTGTCTTTTAATTATTCTAGTCTTCTACATTGGAATGCCATGTATACATTAGATAACGCTCTACGGTCGTTGCAAACACAAATAACGACCGTCCATCATGTAAATCGAGTAGTCCCGTCCCAAGGGGTCTGTCACATAGTCCCACCACGGAGTCGAGATGAAAAATCCAGCATCTTCGGCAAGGTTAGCGTCATCAAGACCTTCTGCCACTCGAGCCAGAACCAGATACCGGCAGAATGCAACTCTATCGGTACACGGACAAGGCAAAGTACCTCATCCAAAAGATGGGTTACAACCTAAAAAGTGACAAAGCCCTGAACTACGGCAAGGGTCGACGTCTCCCTCTTCGGCTTTCAACACCTAAAGGAAAGCCGCAGGACTACTATAACAAAACTCGACGGAGGGTTGGCTATGTCACACCACCGTCAACTCCAGAGAGTTCAGACGCAGAAGAAGTAGAACATTCTCACTCGTTGAAGCATCAACGTAGGATTTCGATACCAGTATCGGATCTGTCTTCAAGAGAGTGCTGTCAGCCAATATGACATCTGCATAATCTCAAGAAGAAGAAGGCGAAGACCAAGCGCCGGAATTCTTCGAAGAAGAACCCTGGGCTCAACGCCTAGGACAACAATGGAAGTCTCGTTTTGAATTACGTGAACCTCCTACCGAAGACGAAGTCGAGCAGATCGACCTTTGGGATGGATCTTCTTCCAAACCCATCTTCATCAGCAAAAGCCTAAAAGGAGAAGACCGAGAATCTTTAATCCAGCTGGCTAAAGAGTATATCGATGTCTTCGCCTGGAGTTACAAGATATGCCGGGACTTGATCTCCAGATCGTGATGCATAGGCTGAACATCTTACCTGATGCCAAGCCTATCAAACAACAGTGGCGCTTCCGTCCGGACATCATGAACGCCATCAATCAGGAGGTGGAGAAGCTCTTGACTAGCGGCTTCATCCGTGAAGAGCAACACCCAGATTGGGTAGCCAACGTCGTCCCCGTCACCAAAAGAATGAGAAGATACGAGTCTGTATCGACTTCAGGGACCTCAATTCTACTTGCCCGAAGGACGAATTCCTGCTTCCAATCACCGACGTGATGATTGACAACACATGTGGCTTCGAGCGCATGTCCTTCATGGACGGGATTCGGTCTACAACTAGATAAAGATGTTCCCTGACGATACAAAACATACGTCATTCAGGACTCCAAAAGGCATTTTTTGCTACACAGTGATGCCCTTCGGCTTGAAGAACACTGGTGCGACATACCAACGAGCTATGAGCACCATTTTCCGTCAACATCTTCGTAAGACAGTCGAATGCTATGTCGACGATATCGCAGTCAAGAGCCGTCTCAAAGGAGATCACCTGCAAGACCTCAAGACAGTCTTCGATCTCATACGGGCGTATCAACTCAAGATGAACCCCGCTAAATCCTTTCTTGGGGTTTCTAGCAAAAAGTTCTTGGGCTTCATCATCACGGCGAAATGCATTCATGTCGATCCCGAGAAGACCAAAGCTATCCTTGATATGGACCCTCCGAAGAACATTCGAGAACTTCGAGGACTACAGGGACGTCTGGCATACATCCGGAGGTTCATAGCAAACCTTTCTGGCAAATGTCAACCCTTCACCCAGCTCATGAAAAAGGGAGTCTCTTACGTCTGGACAGAGGAATGCCAAAAGGCTTTCGACGACATCAAAGCCTACCTGACGAGCCCACAGTCTTGGTGGCACCCGTCGCCGGTAAACCGTTTCTTCTCTACGTCCGAGCCATGGATCACTCCTTCGGCGCTCTGGCTCATAACAGCGATACAGGCTATGAGCAAGCAATCTACTACCTCAGTCGAACTCTGATCGGGGCCGAACACCGGTACAACCCCGTTGAGAAAGAGTGATTGGCTTTGGTATTTGCCATCCAAAAGGCTCGACATTATGTCTCGGGGCAGACAATTCATGTCATTTTCCGAGTCAATCCACTCAGGGTCCTCATGACGAAGCCAGCATCATTGAACTCCCCTAGCCACATGGGTGATCTTGCTAACACCATACAACATGGTGTTCGTTCCGTAAAAAGCTGTTAATGGTCAAGCTCTGGCCGACTTTTTAGCTGCACACCCCATCCCAGAGTCCTTAAGACTCTATGAAGGCATCCCGGATGAGAACCAAGAATCAAATGTCACCGAAGAAGGCTCTGTCTGGCAGATGTTTTTGATGGTGCCTCAAGAACAGGCCCCAAAGGCCAAATTGTCGCAGGAGTGGGGGTGGTATTAGTCTCCTCCGATCAGCTGGTCATCCAGCGTGCTTACTCCCTTTCAAAGCCGTGCTCCAACAATGTTACTGAGTACAATACGCTCATTATGGGACTCAAGCTGGCGCAACAGCTGGGGGTGAATCATCTGGAAGCCTATGGCAACTCAAAACTCGTCGTAAACCAGATCAGAGGACAATACAAGGTTCACCATGAAGATCTGATCCCCTACCATGAAGTTGCATTGAATATCATTTCAACCTTCACTGGGTTCTTCATCGAACACGTACCTCGTCTACAAAATATGGAGGCTGATGCTCTGGCTGGCCTCGCAGCCTCATTGGCGGCACCCTCGGAACTCAACACTACGTCACGGTAGTGGGTCGAGACTTGGTCTGCCCTAAAAAAACCTGCACTCGCAAGTGGCCCACGCCATGTCAACGGGTGCCGGTGTTAACGTCCGAGATTGGAGATTCCCGTTCATCGACTTGGCTGTCTACAGAATTCTTCCAGAGGACCCGAAAGAAGTCGTCTCAGTCAGGAGATGCTCTCTCTGTTCTACTATGATATAGCTACTAAAATGCTGTACCGACGCTCCTATGATGGACTTCTCCTTCGATGTTTGTCCAACGAAGAAGCAGCCAAAGCCCTTCGAGAAGCTCATGATGGAACCTGCGGGGCCCATCAACCTGGTCCTAAGTTACAAGACCGACTGTGACGCATGGGCTACTACTGGCCAACCATGGCCGCTGACGCTGTCGAATTTGCTAAGAAGTGCCATACGTGCCAGCTTTACGCAGACTTCATTCATACACCGTCCGAACCACTACATCCTACAGTCGTCTCCTGGCCCTTCGAAGCTTGGGAAATGGACATTGTGGGACCAATCACCTCTCCTTCATCGAGAGGACCCCGCTTCATCCTAGCAATCACCGACTACTTCTCCAAATGGGCAGAAGCAGTTCCGCTGGCAGAAGTGAAAAGCTCCAGGGTGATCAGCTTCATCAAGCACCACGTCATCTACCATTTTGGGGTACCCCGAAGGATCATCCACGATAATGGTCCTCAGTTCATCAGCCATGTTTTCAGCCGATTCTGTACAAGAATCGCATTCAAAACATGGCATCAACCGCCTACAATCCGGCAGCAAACGGATTAGCAGAGGCATTTAACAAGACTATCGTCAGGCTACTCAAAAAGGTCGTGTCATCCAACAAACGCGACTAGGACGAAAAGCTCGACAAATGCCTTTGGGCCTACCGTACAACGGTACGGACCCCGACAGGCAACACACCATTCTCTTTGGTCTACGGGAGCGAAGCGGTACTGCCTCTCGAAATTCAGATACCCTCACTCCGCGTAGCAATCACAAACCAACTCACAAAATGAGATAATCAACGTCGTCGTCTGCGGGAACTGGAGGCACTTGACGAAAAGCGTCTCCTAGCTCAACAGCGCATCGAACTCTACCAAGCCCGTATATCACAGGCTTTTCACAAGAAGGTCAAGCAGAGGACTTTTTAAGTAGGCGACCTGGTTCTGGCAGTCAGGAGGCCGATGGTGTTGACTCACAAAACACCAGGAAAGTTCAAGCCCAAATGGGAAGGACCTTTCATCATCGAGACGGTATACTCAAACGGTGCTTACCACCTCGCCAAATCCAATGGGGACTTGTTCATGATGCCCATCAACGGAAAGTTCCTAAAGAAGTACTACTTTTGACATCTTTTCAGACATGTACTGCCTCTCCACAAAATCATACGCTTTCGAAACCCAGCTGTTCTGTGGCATCCTCCAGTAGAAGAGCAACTATGTCCATATCACCTCTGAGTTGTTCTCCTACGCCCTACAAGGCAGAATCTTAAACCCCGTAAGACTACGCTATCCTTCATGTTTACCACGTCCACATTACCTCTGAGTAAACATCCCGTACATACAACCCCCGCGTTGTCGTACATTGATCGCGGAACCTTCACGTCCACATTACCTCTGAGTAGTTCCGCGTATCCCCAGAGTCATTCCTACCACGTCCATAACACCTTTAAGCAGGAAGATTCCATCATTTGAACCCCATACTTGCCACATCCACATCACCTCTGAGCAAACATGAGGATTATCTCAAACTTATTATCTGTACCTAAAACCAAGGTACGCAAAAGATAATAGGTCCACACAAATCATCAAAGTTCATGACAAGCAAAAATGAACACATCACAGAAAATGGTGTACTTCTTTATTTCTAGAAAAGGAGAGTAAAGGATTATACTATCCCCAGCAAGAGTTGTAAATACACAAAAAAGCAGAGACTACAAGCCCTAAATATCCCCAGGGTTGGCAGAAAGCTCTGCAATTCGGCATTTCAAGTTTGCCACCCGAGTCTCCACAGTCGCCAAGACTCGACGTTCAGCTTCTTGACGCATCGCTTCAACAGCCTCAGCAGAAGTTTCATTCTCGTGCTTCTCATCAAGCTGCTGTCTCTGCTGAGCCAGGATAAGAGCCCGATGAGTGAAAGCTGCTTCATCCTTCTTGAATGCTATGTGGTCAGCCAGGACACGTTCGGCGTCCAATAGGAGTCGAGCCCGCTAATTCTCAAGGCGGCGGATCTGGGCGTCAATCTCCGCGATATTAGCGTCCAATGCAGCTCGCATCTTTACTGTTTCCCGCGTTGTCACCCCCAGTTTTCACAAACGGGGTATTTTGGTAATTTTTGAATTATTTAATTATTATTTGTATTATTTTGGGGTTATTTGAATCGGGTTCAAATTTTAACTCATTCCGACTTGTTTTGACTTATTTCGGGGACCCGGGTAGTTTTGACCTTAGCGGGCCCACACACTAGCTAGCCATGGCCCACAATATTACCATCAAAAGTTAGAGGGATTTATCATGACTCCATGGATTAGGTTAGAGCTAATTAGAACACTAGATTTATATTTTTAACCCCAAACCCTAAGCAACCTTGTTTAGGACTAAAAGAACAAATAGGAGGGCAAACTTGTAAATACCAAAAAGGGGGGTTTGGGCATGCTTGGCCGGCCACATAGTGTAGGGGTGGGAAGGAGAGAGAAGCCACTTTCCTTTCATTCTCATCCACTTTTTCTTCTTCTTCTCCAAAGGCTCCTTCCACTTTTGAAGCTCACCATTGATTTCTTCTCCAAACTTGGTAATCTCTTCTCCAAATTTGTTCTTCTCTGTAGATTGGTTAGGAACCCAATAGGAATGATTTCTATGGTGGAGTCTCCATTAGAGACTATTTTTGTGTTCTTTGGATATTTCTAGGGGTGTCCACATGTAGGTTTGTATCCCAATAGGAAAAACCCTCGTTTGGACACATAGATATTGTTTTAATATTGTTTTTTGTTGTGTTCTCATTAATTTCCAGATTTTGGCATGTTTTAGAATGAGTTTCTCCATGTATCTTAATGTATCATATTCATTTACTATATGTATTATATATATATATATATATATATATATATATAATATATATATATATATATATATATATATATAGAATATATTATATAAATATATTATATATATATATATATATATATATATATATATATATATATAATATATATATTTTATGTATATTATATATATAGATGATATATATATATATATATATATATATATATATATATCATTCTATATATATATATATATATATATATATTCTATGTATATTATATAATATATAAATATTATATATAATATTATTATATTTTATATATATATATATTATATATTATATATATTATATATAATATATATATATAATATTATTATAATATATATATATATATGGTGGATATATATGGTGGATATTATGTGTTGTGTGTTTGATGTATTAGTGTGGGGGGGGGGGGGAGAACAGCAGGTTCGGCCAGAACAGGCCATAGGTGTGTGTGTGTGGGGTTTTGAGAGGGGAGTTTCAAATAGAGAGGATTAGAGTTTTGTGAGTGTGTGAATGAAGTGAAGGAAGGGAGGAGGAAACCCAAACCAGTCCAACATGGGTACATGTTTACTGTCCCAAATGACAGCCATGTATTCCCCAAAACCTGTCCTGTTTTGCCTCCCCATGGCTGTCTCTAACAGTCCCCACATTGCCACATAACAGTCCACATTAAATACATATGTAGTTGTCCCAATACTTCACATTTTCAGTCCATATATATATACCCCATGACAGCCCCTAGATAGTCCCTTAAGGCTGTCCTGTTTCACCCCTCAAATCTGTCCCCCTAGTACCACTTAAATTCAGTCACATATGCCACATAACAGTCCAAATATTTGCTTATGTGTGTGTGTGTATTGTGAGATGTGTGTGTGTGTTTTGTGAGGTATTTTGAGTGTAGTCTAGTATCCTATAGCATAGCCTATATCTAAACTAGTAGGAAACCTATTAGGAAACCTATTAGGAAACCTATAGAGAAGTCTATGAGAGGGAGAAGTGTCATGTGAGTGTTGTGTATGAGTGGGTAGAGGAGTGTGGTATAGAAAAGGGTAAATTCATGATATAGGATAGGTAATAGGGTAAACCTATACCCCGTATCCTAACATGGCCTAGATACTTAGGATACCCAAATTTCTTGGTAGGTAAACCTTAGATAGGTTGATATCTAGCTACCCTAAGGAGCCTAGGCTAGTATCATGGGTATTTGTAGGATTTTCTTGGGATTGGGCAAGGTATCGGGATTTACCTTAGAAGGGTAAATGCTAGCTTTGCCTAGAAATAGGATATTAGTGTTAGAAGCCTAAGATAGAGTTAGAACTTGATTCCCGTGGTTGGTAATGATCAAATATGGTACTCATAGAATAGTTTTGACGTCGGTTGACCCTTTTGACCAAAAGTCAACAAAAGTCAACCGAGAGTCAAACTTAGTCTTTAAGAGACCCAATTTGACCGAAACCAACCCAGAGTTGACCAGTTGACTGAAAGTCAATAGTTGGTCAACATTAGACTAGTTTGTCCTGGGGTTGACCTAGAGTTGACCAGAGTTGACTTTTTGACCAAAAGTTAACTGTAAGTCAACCGTTGATCCCGATTGACCTAGTTTGACTTGGAATGACTCCCAGTAACCTAGTATGACCTAGTATGAACCAGTATGGCCTAATATGACCTAGTTAGACCTAGATTGACCTAGTTTTGACTTACACTTGCATTCATGGATTATATTAGTTTCCTTTTTCAGTGTTAAGCCCTGTTTGACTCATAGTATCTTATTTTAGGTCTGTGATCACTCTGAGCGTCTGTTCACTCCATCAGTTCAGGACCACTGGCGAGTACATTCACTGATAGTTTTCATTATCTTGATATCTACAATATCCGATTCAGTGGTAGTGTCTTACTTGATTCTCGACACGATAGTTCACGGACTAGTATTATCGGATTCCGGTCAAAAGATGTCATTCCTGGATTTCTTAGGATACTGGTACTTGTTGGTCTTGATTCTTGTACTTGTATTGACGTCGATTCCTGAAGAGGACTTGCTTCCCTTTTAGGGAATCCTGCGTCATGACGTGCTATGTCCGGATCCGTAATACTATTCGGGGATGGGAGAATTATTAGGGGTTATGTGATCAAGGCTTCCTATAACTATACATTGCTAGCGTCACCCTCACCTCACGTAGGGTGTTGCAGACACCCATTACCAGTTATCCAGGTTGGACGGCACGATTCTTCGTTGAGTACACCGCGAATTGCCGGGCCAAGTGGATAACCATCTCTTGCTTCCCTAGCCGATCACATATCGCTCTAATAATTCAAAACACCTTTTTACTTTATTTGTCATCTCTTATATTCCAGTTTCAGCTTTACTTACTGTACTTTCACCATGCTATGATTTATTCTCATTTTGCTCTATCTGTCTTTTATACTGTACCATGGTTATGGGACTAAGTTCCGTTTGAAAGAAGGGTTATAACCCCGGTCCTTGTTTGGTTTAAGGGTTGTAACTCGGCTTTTAAATGGTTCCCAAGTCGCCGATATCTTTGTCTTATATTTCATTTTTACTGTCTCTTATAGAATTTCTCAATTCATATGGAACTGTTGTTGGTGTTTTGTACTTGCTCATTTTCCTGACAGGATACCGTTGATAAATTTTACAGATGACTCTGAGACTGACTGCCCGACCTACTATGGGGTTGAGTCGGATGAGCTAGACTTAGACCGTGGCTTATTGGTAGAGCCACTGGACTTCGCTCATCCTGAGTAGCTTAGTTAGTTAGGTTTGCCTGGCCTGCGAGCCAGCTAGTACATTTTCAGTTTGTAGTATCTTATACTTATATTATCTGAGACTCTGGATGTTGTGTTAGCTATGACTTGTGGATTTTGGACTCGATTCCTGTTTTATTCTATCATATCTCTGTTCCATGCTATCTATCTTAGTTTTGATATATGTGATTGAGACTGTATTGCTATGTCACCTCCGTTCGGAGTGTATATACTGTACAGGTACATTTATCTGTTTAGTCATAGTATTTACAGACCCTATATACAGCGTTCTACCGCCGATTCTGCAGCGTAGGCTGGACGTAACCACGTGCTCGTGCCCCTCTTCAGGGTGCGGGTCGTGACACGTTTTTGTGGTGGCCCATGCAGGTCAGTGTCGCAACTAGTACGAACTCGTAATGGTGCTCGACTTAGAGTGCTAATTACGAGCCTGCAATTAGGACATAGGATCTAGGGTATGATAGGAGTTACTCGATCACATGCTAGGAAATTTTTGATCTTCCACCTCCAGTAACGGGACCGTCTATGGTTATTCCTGATGTTCTTCTACCGCCGCCTCCGATACCGGCAGATGCTCAGGGTATGATGGCCCTACTGCAGCAGATGCTGCAAACGCAGAGAGCACAGGCAGAGGCACAGCATCGTCAGGCAGAGGTGCTACGACAGACGATGGAGAACTCGTACCAGTTAGCTATGGCAGCAGTGGAGAGAGGTGCACCGGCTACAGTTCAAGGAGCACCAGCAAAGCAGCAGGGCCAGGGAAGGCCCGGTACACATCTCGACTTCAGGAAGATGAACCCGCAGGATTTCAGGGGTACCGAGGGTATCCTATACGCGGACGACTGGCTAGAGGATGTCCAGCGGAGTCTGGAGTTGGCAGAGGTTCCGAGAGCTCTGTGGGTGACTTCTGTAGCGAGCCAGTTCTTTGACATAGCATTGACTTGGTACCGTACGGATCTGCGTGCGTCGGTGAGAGGTATATCTTGGGAGGACTTCAGGAAACTCTTTAAGGAGAAGTTCTACCCAGATGTAGCCTTGACAGCTCTGGAGGGGCAGTTTGTTAGTTTGGTGCAGGGGAACTCCTCAGTGGACGAGTACGCAGCGGAGTTCTTCCATCTGAGAAGTTTTGCACCCAGTTTGGTTCAGGATGAGGGGTGCAAGGCCCGGAAGTTCAGGAGGGGTCTCATTCATGCAGTGCGCCCTCGCACATTTGGGCGACGAGATGTAACATTTGAGCAGATCTTGATGGAGGCTCAGATTACAGAGGAGGACTTCGGCCTCAAGCCGAAGAGGAGCAGTGACGCTTTGGGATCTAGTTTGAGTACAGGGCCAGCGAAGCACCCACATTTCCAACAGAGGCAGTTCCAGCAGCATCAGCCTCAGTTGCAGATCCAGCAGGCACCGGCGCGTGCCCAGCAGCATCAGGGTCAGGGTCAGGGCTAGAGGCCAGCTACACAATGTAACTTCTGCGGAAAACCAGGGCACACTAGAGAGGTGTGCAGGAAGAGATTGGGCACCTACTTATACTGTGGGGCATCCGATCACCAGCTGAAGGACTGACGTATTCGCGGCGTCAGAGGAGTTCACGACAGAGCACAGCCAGCCAGAGGACCAGCAGTTCAGCAGAGGGGTCCTCCACTTCAGACTCAGCAGCAGCATTTTCAGCAGCACCAGAGGGGAGCCCCTGCGGGCAGAGTGTTTACCCTGACAGCAGGGGAGAAGGCAGAGCCAGTAGGCGATGTAGTGGCAGGTCATGTTCTTCTCGATTTATTTTCTGTATTTACCTTATTTGATTCCGGTACCTCGCATAGCTTTGTGTCTGTCTCCTTTGCTCTGAGACACAATATTATTGCTGAACCCTTGGGTAGGACTTGCAAGATATTGACCGGGGGAGGCATCATCCTGGTCAACAATATCTGCAAGGGGCGGAGAGTTACTGTAGGAGGACGAGTTTTGGGTGCGTGCTTGCTCATAATGCCCCTTCCGAGGTACGATGTGGTACTCGGAATGGATTGGTTGAGCACGCACCATGCTACTATAGATTGTAGAGGTGGTAGGATTTTGTTTAGGCCGTCGGGAGAGCCAGAGGTTGTGTTTTCTAGAGGAGCAGCTGAGCCGGTAGATGGGTTCTACGGAGCTTTACTGGCGGGACAGGCATTGCCGCATCCGTTGATTGCTGATTTCATGGATGTTTTTCCAGAGGAGTTACCTGTGATGCCGCCGGATAGAGACATTGAGTTCTCTATAGACCTAGTGCCAGGTGCTGAGCCTATTTCACAGCACGTCTATAGAGTCAACAACAGCGAGTTGGCGAAGCTGAAGAAGCAGGTCGACGAGCTGCAGGACAAGGGATTCATTAGATCCAGTTCATCGCCTTGGGGAGCGCCAGTCCTGTTTGTGCCAAAGAAGAATGGTACGATACGTATGTGTATCGATTACAGGGCGCTCAAAAACCTTACTATCAAGAATAAGTATCCATTGCCGAGGATCGACGACTTGTTCGATCAGCTGAGCGGCGCTAAGGTGTTTTCGAAGATAAATCTGAGATCCGGCTATCATCAGCTGAGGGTGAAGAAGGAAGACATTCCGAAGATAGTTTTTCGAACTCGGTACGGCCAGTACAAGTTCACAGTGATGCCATTTGGGTTGACCAACGCCCCAGCTGTGTTCATGAACTTGATGAACAAGGTATTCCATCAGTACCTTGACAAGTTCGTGGTGGTCTTCATAGACGACATCCTGGTTTACTCGAAGATGCCAGAAGAGCACGAGGAGCATCTGAGGATTGTGCTCGAGACCTTGAGAAAGGAGCAGTTGTATGGGAAGTTGTCGAAGTGTGAGTTTTTCCTGGACCAGGTCGAGTTCCTGGGTCATGTTGTGACCGAGCACGGGATCTCAGTAGTCCAGAAGAAGATTGCTGCAGTAGAGTCTTGGTCTACGCCCAGTACAGTTGTCGAGATTCGGAGCTTTCTGGGGTTGGCGGGCTACTATCGGAAGTTTGTCCATGATTTCTCACAGATCGCGGAGCCGATGACTAGACTCACCAGGAAGGACGTGGAGTTCGTCTGGACTGAGGAGTGTCAGGCCGCCTTCGATGAGCTGAAGAAGAGGTTGACATCAGCTCCTATCTTGACATTGTCGTCTGGGACCGGTGGTTTCTCGATTTACAGCGACGCTTCTGGTCGGGGTCTGGGTTGTGTACTTCAGCAGCACGGGAAGGTGATTGCCTATGCATCTAGGCAGTTACGTCTTCACTAGAAGAACTACCCGACTCACGATCTGGAGTTAGCCGCTGTCATCTTTGCCCTAAAGTTGTGGAAACACTATCTGTACGGAGAGTGGGATGAGATCTTTACTGACCACAAGAGCTTGAAGTACGTGTTCACTCAGAAGGAGATGAACATGAGGCAGAGACGTTGGCTCGAGCTGATGAAGGACTTTGATATCGCCTTGCAGTACCATCTAGGGAAGGCCAACGTAGTCGCAGATGCCTTGAGCAGGTATTCAGTGGCTATGTATCTGACATCAGACCGTCATCTTTTGGCTGACCTGGATAGTTTGGGAATCGAGGTTATCATTCCAGGCATGGTGGTGCAGATATGGGGTTTACAGATTCAGTCTGAGTTGATGGACAGGGTCAGATCAGCGTAGTTTGATGATGTTGCCCTGAGGTGCATCAGGGAGCAGGTACAGAGAGGGTTGCTTGATGATTTCTCTACTGCCGAAGATGGGTCGCTGTGGCACGGTGCTAGACTGTGCGTTCCGAGTGGAGAGCTTCGGGAGGAGGTTCTTCAGGAGGCTCATCGCTCTCAGTACTCTATGCATCCTGGTGCCAACAAGATGTACAGAGACCTGAGAGAGCACGTTTGGTGGTACGACATGA
>JANAVB010000212.1:0-77500 GCA_029216955.1 Iris pallida | reverse complement strand
TACAGATGACTCTGAGACTGACTGCCCGACCTACTACGGGGTTGAGTCGGATGAGCTAGACTTAGACCGTGGCTTATTGGTAGAGCCACTGGACTTCGCTCACCCTGAGTAGCTTAGTTAGTTAGGTTTGCCTGGCCTGGGAGCCAGCTAGTACATTTTAAGTTTGTAGTATCTTATACTTATATTATCTGAGACTCTGGATGTTGTGTTAACTATGACTTGTGGATTTTGGACTCGTTTCCTGTTTTATTCTATCATATCTCTGTTCCATGCTATCTACCTTAGTTTTGATATATGTGATTAAGATTGTATTGCTATGTCACCTCCGTTCGGAGTGTATATACTGTACAGGTACATTTATCTGTTTAGTCGTAGTATTTACGGACCCTATATACAGCGTTCTACCGCCGATTCTGCGGCGTAGGCTGGACGTAACCATGTGCTCGTGCCCCTCTTCAGGGTGCGGGTCGTGACACATTTTTATGGTGGCCCATGCAGGTCAGTGTCGCAACTAGTGCGAACTCGTAATGGTGCTCGACTTAGAGTGCTAATTACGAGCCTGCAATTAGGACATAGGATCTAGGGTATGATAGGAGTTACTCGATCACATGCTAGAAAATTTCTGATCTTTTGATTACCATGACAAATTCTTTTTGCATTGAATTTAATTATCCGTCTTTGATATTCCTATCATGTGCCAGAGTTGATACGGATCAGGTTGATATGTGGCAGTGCCAGAGTTCTTGCTATCGCAAAGCTCCCTTTGGCGTCTATCACTGCCGATACCCCCATCTGCAGTATTTTATACACTGCCTCGATGATGAATTTCACGTATTCATCTGCATCCGCCAGCACCTGCGGCGTCATGGCAGGAGTTTGAGGAGCTGCTCTGGTTAGCGGACCGGAAGACCACCCGCCGACTTCAATTCGCGAGGCTGGACCCTCGACATCATCAGGCTCTTCATCAACAGGGGATTGACTACTAGCCGAAGAGCCACAGGAACAGAAGAAGCCGAAATAGGTGTCGAGATAGTACCCCAAGTAGAGGGAGCAACAGAGGGTTCCATCACACCCTTATCCTTTCCGAACTCGGAAGTACCACCGACGTCAGAGACCATCTCTCCAGTCCTCAACGTGTTATCAGCAGCCAATACCTCCCCTGGCAGAACGGAGAGATCAGCACTTGTCTCCTGACCCTCCCCAGTAGTCGGGACCGTCAGACGAGTCTCTTCATCAAATACCTCTACAAGGGTAGGATCTGTCGCTACCTCCTGATTGGTAGCCACTTCAGCTTCCGTCGCTGAGTCTGGGGTAGGGTTCGGCAATGATGCAGCCAACCTCCCCTCATCATAACAAGGAGGGAAATCAACCCTTTTCTCTGTTCCAACCATCGTTGTTGCCCCCGTAACAGGCTCTTGCAACTCTGGTGCGTCATCTGAAGACGACGAACTCCACCCCACTTCATCACCAGAAAGCCTCGTGTCTGCTGGACCCTCGGCATCCAAGGCCCCCGCTGCGGCCTTTATCACCTGGGAAGCTGCTGCATCCTCAGCTTCCCTTCTGACATAATCTGGGGACGTTGGAATCTCTACGACAACAACATCCTCCGGATTCTCCTTCATGGAAGACATCATAGTCGGCGGGATGCGGCACCTCAGACGAGCCCGCCATCTCCTTTGGCCTGCTCCCACCATATTTTGGAGTACGAGGCCATCTTTTTAGCGGCTCCTATAAAAAGGGGAAGCATTGATTACATGAAATGTTGAACCCAAACCAGACTATGCGGAACATCCTTACCTCTGCAGATACTGAATTCGATGACACCGTCGGTGACAATGTCTTCTTCTGCCTCTTTGACGTGGAAGCGCCAACTTCTGCACCCGCACGTCATTTCGGTTGGTCAACCGGAGGTTCGGCCTGACCCTCTGTGGACGCGACAGGGGCATCTTGATGACCCACCTCTGGTGGACGGTGCGAACGAGCCCTAGCCGATACATGCCCAGTCTCCGCTAACGGGGTGCCTGCAACGAGACTTGTCTCCCTATCATACCCGGGAGGCACGGCAGCCATAACACAGTAAAACTTGGCTGCCGAGTAAAGAATCGGCGGTCGCGGATCCTGGACGGGAAGCGTAAAACGAGCTCCGGTACATCCAGCATTATAGTAATGCCAAGCTCGTGTGCCATCCAACAAGCTTCCAGCATACCCCAGGGTGATACTGGGATTGTCCAACACCAGCTGCGCATAACCAAATTGTCGTGCAAAGCGGCTCGGTAAATACGGTTCCAGGAAGCACTGATTCCTGTTCTGGTACACCAGATGGGAAGGCCGAATGCTTTGCAACCAGCGGAATTCCCATGGAGGCAGAGCGGTGGCGCCTTCACCTGAATCCCTTAAGTCTTTATTGGCCTCAAAACCCAAGAAGATTGGACCAACTTTGGTGATCTTCCATCCCTGAAGATGGGATAAAACCCTTCTGCAAACAGGGATGCCAGTATGCGACCAACTCCTCTGGTGGAAACGGTGGAGGAATGCATCTCCCGCCCTGTAGTCTTCTTCTGAACCCGGACTCATTACATTGGGATGGTGTAAAATTAACCACCCCATCAAATAGTGAAACGGCAGTTCAGCGTGCGGGAAGTTATTTTTTCGATCTCGGTCATGAATCACATTTCCTGCGAACTCGCATAAACCTCGCAGCAAGTTACATACCATTACGGGGAGTAGAGCCAAGCGTCGGCCAAAGACCAACTTCACAGCTGGTAGGATTAAGTTCCGGGTCACCCTCTCTACAGAGCCGGATCCGCCCGGGAAGACGTAATCCCGAAGCCAAACCATAAGATAGGCGACCAATACTGCTTTCGACGACATCCGATGAGCAAGATGCCAGAAATAGCTGTAGGAGCGTTCATCCGACTGCTGGTCCTCGTTCTCCCGAGGATTCTTCTCATCTAACCTGTTCATCTCAGAGAGCACTTCGCTACGGGAGTGCACTGGCGGAGTGGAGAACTACGAGGGATCCCCCTTGTCTTGCCTAAAGACGTAATCTCTCCAAGCGGTCACATGAGGCTGCGACCCGCTCTTATCCCTTCTCTGCATATAGTAATGATGACTCGCCACTTCCTTAAAGACGGCCGTCATCTCCTCAGCCTTGTCCCCCAGGACTTGAAACTCTTCGTTGGTCGGAAAGTACTCTTCGTAGGGTTCCGATCCCCAAGGGAGCTTTGATACCTCATACATCTCATGAAGTGCGAGCCCTAACTCCCCCACCGGAGTAAAAAAGGTCCCGGTATGGATATCAAACATCTCCAAGAGTACGAGGAACATATGCCTGTTAATGTCAACACCTGCCTGGGTAGCACGAATCGCGGCAGTCAGCCCAATCTCTCGGAGCTCAGTCCGAAACTGCGACAAAACCCATAGTGTCAGTTTATCCCATTTGGAAGCGTAATGACACCAACCCTCTACCCAAAACTCTCCTTTCGGGTATGAGCGTTCCATCAACAGCATGCAATGTGCAAAAGTCAAGGCACTATAAGCAAATGTTTCGAGGGGAACATCACTGTAAATGCTCCCAGGACGTAGAGTCCGCCAGGTGAAAGAAGACCCAGACCACACTGCGGTCAAAGTATCTCTCTGATCGGAGGTAGAATCAATTTTGATGATGCCGGTCACCGCTCCCCCCTGAGAGGGAGTAAGATCCCAAGACATCCTCCTCTTGGAAGCAAGACGACAGAAGGCCGTCAAAGGCCATTGACGTTCAAGTTGCTTAACGGTCATATGCACTCCTTTTGCTGTAAAAAACCAATCTTCCTTGACCTTCAACACTGTTGCTTCAGTCGAAGTAAGGCGGTCCCCAAACAGGAACTCAGGCTTTAAGAAGGTCACTTTATCAGATGTGGCAGATTTTAAAACACCACGCTCCATCATCCGTTTGAGGAACCCATACTGTTGTTTCCGAATTTGAGTCATTCTCTCGGGATGCTGGTCCAGCATAATAGCGGCTTGAGCAGGGTTTATCACTTCCTCGTTATAATCTATTCCCGTTTGGTAGAAGGCAGCATCCAGAAGCACTTCATTCAAGAGTGGGATAGGCATCGACACTAGCAAAGATTCGAAAAAAATGTTAGAAATAACAAAAGAATCTGAGTGTCATCAATGGCGCGTAGCGCGTCTGAAAAAGAAGCTTCGGCGCATCATCAGGGTCTAAGCCCGTGCGCGTCAGCAGTAGTGCCTCGGCGCATCATCATGGTCTAAACCCATGCGTGTCAGCGATAGTACTTCAGCTCATCATCAGGGTCTAAACCCATGCGCGTCAGCAGTAGAGCCTCGGCGCATCTTCAGGGCTTAAACCCATGCACGTCGGCGGCAAAAACCTCGGCACATCATCAAAGACTCAAGGTCTATGTTCGTTGGTGTACGTAAAATGAAACTTACCAACCACCTCCGATCGAACTTCGACAGGCCGACGGGGAACATCAGCCGTCGCAGCTTTCACAGGTTCTTTTCCTTTGTCCTTGCCAGTACCGCCGCGAGGAGTCTTGGGAGCCATTCTTTGAGAGAAGAAAAGTTAGGGTTTTTGAAGAAGAACTCTAAAGAAAGCAAAAGCAAGGAGAAGAAGAACTCTCTCTCTCCAACTCTCGCCTATTTATAGGGCCTGGTCGCACGCGTGAACCGATGATGTGTGATCTCAGCCGTCGCCTCGGGTTCTGTGAAAAGATAACCACAAATAAAACCAAAAAGATCATCATTAATCTTTTTCGGTTACCGAGGCGTCATCATTTGCACTAACTGAGCGAAGCATGCGCCCCATCACTGACGCGCGGAGTATCTATGCGCCCCGACGGTCATGCGCCTCCACTACCATGCTTCTTATTCAAAGTATTCCAAAACTTATCTAAAATTTTTGAAAACTTTGAAGGGGGTCTTGTAGAAGCATGGAATTTCATAACCAGAAACTCTATGCACCAGACTACATGCGCCAGAGCTTGGACAAAGTACTTCACAGCAAAAAGCAACAAATATAGACATTGAAAGAAGACTTTTTATTTAACATATAAAAGTCTATTACATGTCTAAGAAAGACTGTACAAATGAGAATTTCTACAAAGAAAAGATCCTAAGCCTACAGCCAGCAGCCAACATGCGCCCTCAAGTAGGCGCAGCAATCAACATGCGCCTCAGCCAGGCATATCCCACCATGCATCCTCAGCAAGGCGCATCCTTTTTAACAGCTCAGTTATGTGCATCCCAGTTATGTGTATCCCTTCAGCAGCCAAGTTATGTGCCGCTCTTCCAGCCAGGCTCACCGCCGTCTAAATGCTTCGAATAATGAAGCATTTATTGTGCAGAACGAGGGTGGCAATCAACCCTCTAGCCAAGGAAGAGAAAAGAAGCACAAGCCAACCTGTGGCCAGGGGAGGCTTCGAAAGAGCCTCCAAACACCAAGGAAGACCGTGATCGAAACTGCGGCCAAAGGAGCAGCTTTCAACACAACCAGAATGGGCTACACCTATTTTGAAGGAAGAAAGAGCCACCAAAGCCGCAGCACCACCATTCCGATCTACGACTCTTCCTGCACAACGAAGACGAGGCTCGAGCATCCCTATCTTTGGATGCAACAGGCACCTTTCGCCTGCCTCGGAAGCCCTCGACTCCGACTTTTGGATGTAACAGTCGCCTTCAAGTGCATCAGCGAAGATACTGCGTCGTATCTTCACCCTCGGAAGTATCTCGTCAACAGAATGCATTCGAGTACACAAGTTCATATCGAAAAGACGTAAGAGAATGAGAAGCAAACCCTCTCTCCATGCCACTATTTATAGGCCGGGCAAATTAAACCCATGCGCCAAGTGGATGGCTCTCCGAATTTCCGTGCAATAAATTTGCATTAAATAGATGAACCGGATGCTTCGAATTCAGCTAAGTCAAAATGGCTATTTAAAGCACTCGAAAGAACGTAACAGTCGCACCAAAAGACGTGTCAAACCGGAGCGGATGCGTCGGCCAGACCGTGCATCACACAAGACGTGCCCTTCAAAATCAAGCACATCACACAGACGCGTCTTTCAGCACCAAGCGTATCACAGAGAATGCGCCCCCATACGCCTAGTGGAATGCCAAACGACGCGCCCACTCAGCTATCCATCGAATGTCACAAACATTAAATGCTGAACTAACAGAGTTGGCAGCACACCTCCCGAAGTCTGAACAGTCGGCAGCTTTTTCAGAAGACGAAGCATTGCCAACTTCAGCATCATCATTACTTTCCTCCGACAGCTTACTGCTACGTGGCCACCCAACCATCTTGCATGTGCCTCCGCAGCCATGTGCCCAACTCTGCATACGCCTCAAAAGCTGTGCGCCTCAGACTTTCCACTGATCCCTAAAGACAGAAGGAAAGTCACCATTAAAACTCTCCATGCGCCTCAAAAGCCATGCACCCCAGACTTCTTACTGATCCCGAAAGACAGGAGTAAAGTCACTATTGAAGCCTCGCATGCGCCTCAAAAGCCATGCGCTCAGAATGGTTCATGACTCCTAAAGGTTACGAGCCAAAGTCTCCTCATGCGCCCAATCCTAGGCGCATCCTACCAGATCATTCTCCACCAAATCCGAGATCTCCGAGCCATGGGTCGATGACACGTGTCCTTTGACTCGACTCATCCGAAATCTCAGCAACAGAAAGATCTTCTCCTCTGCTACGTACTGGCTTACAATAGCAGTATGAAGAATTCAACCCCTCAAACAGGGCGTATCGTCTATTTCGCCTCCATCAGCAGTCAACACGTGGCGTCCCCGCGTACAGGCGCATCCTACATGCACGTATGAGCAGCCAGCCTGCAGACTATATAAAGAGAGGGACCATTTTCTTCTTCCACACCCATATACGTACACACATACCTACCTACAACGAACGCACAGAGACTTGCTACCACCAGAGAGGCAGATCCAGACACTCAATGTCTTCCTCCTCTCAGCAAGCTCCAGCACCCAGAGCAATCCAGACATTCAGAGAACCGATAACTGTCGTCAGATCGTCAACGGAGTCAACGTATTACCACTCACTCCATCGGCACAAGGGACCCAGATAAACAAAAGTGTACTCCTTAGGACTACATCTAAGTCCTATATTGAAATACTGTTCTGTTTGTATTAAAATTTGCAATCAAAGAATTTTAATGGCAAACACAGAGTATATCTGGTCAGAGGAGTGTCAGGTCGCTTTTGATGAGTTGAAGAAGCGATTGACGACTACTCCGATTCTGACCTTGCCAGCAGGATCTGGCGGGTTCACTATCTACAGTGACGCCTCGGGGAAGGGTTTAGGTTGTGTCTTACAGCAGCATAGGAAGGTAATTGCCTATGCTTCCAAGTAGTTATGTCCGCATGAGAAGAACTACCCTACCCACGATTTAGAGTTGGCAGGCAGTTATTTTTGCTTTGATGTTGTGGAAATACTATTTATACGGAGAGCGTATGGAGATCTTCACAGACCACAAGAGCTTGAAGTATGTATTTACACAGAAGGAGCTCAATATGAGGCAGCATAGATGGTTGGAGTTGATGAAGGACTTCGATATTGTACTACAGTATCATCCAGGGGAGGCCAACATGATTGTCGATGCTATGAGCAGATATTCGACAGCCATGTATTTGACGGCAGATCGTCACTTACTAGCAGATCTGGAGAGCCTGGGGATCGAGGTGCTTGTGCCAGGAGTAGATATGCAGATGTGAGGTTTGCAGATTCAGTCGAACTTGATTGAGAGGATCAAGTTGACTCAGTTCGACGATGTTGCTCTACAGTGCATCCGAGAGCAGGCTCGAGCAGGGTTGGTGGATAAGGAGTTCACCATTGCAGAGAATGGCACATTGAGGCACGGTTCCTGACTGTGTGTGCCCAGTAGAGAGCTTCGGGAGCAGGTCATGCAGGAGGCCTACCGATCTCAGTACTCTATACATCCAGGTGCAAACAAGATGTATAGGGATCTGAGGGAGGATGTATGGTGGTGTGGGATGAAACGGGAGGTAGCACGCTTCGTCGCTAGATGTTTGGTCTGCCAGCAGGTGAAGGTAGAGAGGCAGAGGCCAGGAGGTTTGTTGCAGCCGTTGTCCATTCTGGAATGGAAGTGGGAACACATCACGATGGACTTTGTTTCGGGATTGCCGCGTACACCATGAGAGAAAGACGAGATTTGGGTCATTGTTGACAGGTTGACCAAATCGGCCCACTTTTTTCCATTCAAGGTGGGTATCTCTACAGAGAGGCTAGCGGAGATGTACATACGACAGATCGTCAGGATTCATGGAGTTCCGGTGAGCATTATTTCGGATCGGGATAGCTGTTTTACTTCCTATTTTTGGAGGAGTCTGCAGACTAGTTTGGGCACTCAGCTCAAGTTTAGTACTGCATACCACTTCCAGACGGACGGACAGTCAGAGAGGACTATCCAGACACTCGAGGACATGCTGCGGACTTATGTTTTGGACTTCGGAGGATCCTAGGAGGATCACCTGTATTTAGTAGAGTTTGCATACAACAACAGTTTTTAGGACAGCATTGAGATATCACCGTTCGAGGCATTGTACGGGCGTAGATGTCGTACACCCTTGTCTTGGGATGACGTCGGAGAGCGAGCTTTATTGGGACCTGAGATGGTTGTGGATGCAGCCGAGAAGGTGAAGCTCATCAGAGATCGGCGTGGTGCAGGACAGACATCGGCATTGGACGATAGCCACCGTAGACCGCTGGATTTCGAGGTACATCTTAGAGATGGGATTAGAAGTAGTAATGTTGTTTTGTGATTTTATGATCGTGTTTGATTATTATAGTTAATTGAGACCTTATTTGTGATTAGGTTGGAGATCTGGTTTTGCTGAGGATATCTCCGACACGTGGTACCATACATTTTGGTGGAGGTGGGAATCTTAGCCCGCATTTCATCGGACCTTTCGTTATCCGCGAAAGAGTTGGTGACGTGGCTTATAGGCTAGATTTACCACCTGCATTAGTGGGAGTCCACAACGTATTTCACGTATCACAGTTGAGACGGTACGTGGCGGACACTAGCCATGTACTCGATCATTTGGAGATCGAGGTAGGACCTACTCTTAGATATCCAGAGCAGTCTATGGAGATTCTGGTTCGACGAGAGAAGGTACTGAGGAACCAGATGATATCCTTGGTTCACGTCGCATGGAGGCATCATTCTCTAGGAGAGTCTACCTGGGAGCGGGAGGATGAGATACGCGAGCGATACCCTTACCTTTTTGGACCTTGAGGTATGATTTTCTATCCTTCTCATCAGTTTAGTTTCGCCTTTCAATTTCGAGGACGAAATTCTTTTAAGGAGGGTAGACTTGTCACTACCACATTTTTGGCTTGAGGATATTTTGGTCATTTTGACGTTTTGGTGATTTTGAATTTTCATTAATTAAATATGTGCTAATGTTAAGTTGAGACTTGAACTAGAAACTTAGCCTAATCTAGATTAGCCTTGATTGATTAGGTTAACTTAGTCATGACATAATCACTAATATCTAGATATTATATTTAACTCTTAAGATATTTGTAATAAATTTAGCCTATGACAATTTGAACCAATAGGAAGGCCTAGAATTTGGTAGACAACTCCTAGCCACTCATCTAGACCTAAAAACTAACCCTGATCTATCTAATGGTAGCCACAAATGATTCCCCCCTTCCTATAAAACATCTCTAACAAAAACCTTTGCCTCTTTTACAACTCTTTAGAACCCTAATAGTACCTCCTCAAAATTCCTTCCCTAATATACAAATTAAGCCCAAATTGGTTCTAATCAATTGTAACATCACCCTCTACCATAGTGGAGGCTAGTTGGGGCTTGCGGGCTAGGGTTTGAAGTGCTTGGGTGAATTGGAGTTCAAGGAGAAACCTCATCCTTACCCTTTTTATTGAGATTCAATCTCAATAGGTAAATCCCATGAAACCTTCTAAAATTATGTTTTAATTCCATATATGCATGCATATAGGTATACCCTAGCTGTAGGAATAGTTTGGTACTAGGTAGTGTCCATTTTGTGTCCGTATCGGACACGTATCAATGATTTTATGAAGGTGTTCGATGTAATGCTTGTGAGAGATTAAGTGTGCTAATTTCAGAGACTAAAAGAACATAAAATTAAGTTTTAATATATATATATTAATGTTCTAGAGGACTGAGTCGAAGATTGGTGTTCTTCGTGTCCAAAACGGACACGCACACACGCACGCAGGCACGGTAGCAGTGCCCTGCTACCCAAGTGTCACTGTGGACACGACACGCCACGTGGCGTCCTGCCACTTGGCACAGACCAAGGGGCAGTGACTGACATCACACCCCTTGAGTCTTGAGTCATCACGTGTCGTATTGGATACGCAATTCTACGCGCACGCGTTTTGCACTGTCACGAACGTGTGGAAATTCTCCATTGATACGGGTTTCACGTCGGACACTGACATGCCTTGGACTCGATACAGAGTGTCGAATCTCTAGCCTGAGACCTCATCTACCTATGGACACGTACACGAGACCCCACGTGCTTCGTGTCATGACCTAGGTCAATCGACATGGTTGTACGAGCCTGTGCATAAACTGTGCACTACTAGATTCGAATCCAGTTTTCCCCTTGCCTTGGACACTTCGTGTCCACTCTAGTGGACACGAAAGACACCCTAGACACGAGATCACCTGGGGAAACATTATTATATAACTGTTGTTTAAATTTTATGGTTTAATTTTAGGGTTTTTAAAATTGGGTTGTCATGTATCAGTGTTTCAGTTTTGGGTATCGTTTAAGAACTGACAGGAAATTTCCTGAGTTTTAAGTCAAAGTTTAGCTAAAATTTGGATGTCTAAATCACCATGCTATTTCAGTACTTATGCATTTATTTACTGCAATGAGGTTTCGTAATTGAGTTGGTGTTATCAAGGGGAAATAAAGAATTTCAAAATTGGGTTGAGATGTTCCTTGATTCCAGTTTTTTTTCAAATGTTAATAAGTTAGTTCAATAAAACAGTGATTCCAGGAGTTCAATAGATAACTGATGAGTTAGATTTAGGATTGGATATCACAATTTGATTCTTGACATTGAATTCCTGAATTGGAATATATGTAAACTGAGATTTGTTATTAGATAACTGAGTATAATTGTTGTTAACTAATTTTTAATCAACAAATGTAACTTGAGTCACATATGAAGATTTCTGAGAATGGTGGACTGTCCATGCCATGTTTGAGAGCTGGTTATGATCTCTGAGATGGAATGTGAAGTAACCTGGGTTTTATAAAAAATACTGTAAGCCTGGGGATAGTTCACTGTTTTTTCCAGGTTCCACACATATACCATATCCCTAATGGCAAACTGTCAACTGTTTTTTTAATTTATTGAATTCAGTCACTCTCACACCTACTGACACAGTTCACATATATCTATATTTTCATAAATTCCATATTTCCTAATTACCACACATCACTCACACTAAGCTATGCATTACACTTCACTGTTACTATTGGTGTTTCATTTCACTCACTGCCATACACTATTCCCTATCACCCATATCCCATACATTCCTATCCCTGTACACACAGCCTTGCCATGTACTGTTTTCCAGTTTACATAGACACACACACCCTCACATGCTACTCTATTAACAGATTTTACACACACATGTATACACACTCTCACAACCTACAACTACACCATACACACTCTACACACATACATATGCCTTGTTTCCATGCCCTTCTATATGTGTATATGCATGTATATATAAATATTTTCTATATGTTTAATGACAATAACCATATGGTATATCAATATGTAGTAGTATATAAATATATTATATGGAATATGTGTGATGTCATACTATATGACATATAGCCTGTGGCAGGTGGAGTGTATACACATGAGTTAGTATTGTTGGACTAGTATAACTTGTGTATGGTGTGTGTGCTTGCTAGCCTAGGCTTGGTTAGGCCTAGTGAGACTTATTAGACTTGTTTGGGTTAAGCCTGGCCTAGTTTGACTAGATGTTGACTTGGTTTGACCCAGAGTTGCCCAAGAGTTGACTTTGACCTAGATTGACCCAGAAATCATGTAGGTGTATTGTACACTTCAATTTTAACTCCCTTGTATACATCATGACTTGTGTTGCTCTAATAGGACTCAGTTACCTCGCTTCGGACTTTATTTTTCTCAGGGACATTCGGATCTCAGGCGAGTACATTCTCTGATCTTTTCATACTTGCTAGGACCTACATTCATGCTCTAGATTACTTTACTTGATACTGACACTTATTATCACGGATTAGTATTATATGGATCTTGTCGTGCGATGTTATCCCCTTCGCGGATACATCGGGTATTTCATGTTTGCGTACTTTATCATGGGCATCGTGTACTCCTTGTATTCGTGTTATTCGTGTACAAATTGTGTGAATTGTGTGAACTCGTGTACTCTCATGTGCCCACATGATCATCGTGTGCAACTATACTTCGTGTGCAATTACATAACTTGACTGGACCTGTTGAAAATATTACAGATGATGCCGAGGATTTCTATCCTACGTACTATGGAGCAGCCCTAGATCACACTTGCGAGCTGGACTCTCAGGAGGACCCAGCTCTAGCTGATGATATTACCCCTACTGCCTAGACTAGTTTAGTTAGGCTTTATCTTACTTATGTTGTCTTTGGGATTTGAGTTGTACTATGTTTTGTTATTGTGTCGTTTAGACACTTAGACTTATTTCCCTTTCTGTTTGTGTCTTCCTTTGAGATTTTATCTATGATATCGTACTATTTCTGTCTTAGTTGTGATTGAGACTATATTCTGCATTGTCACCTCCACTCGGAGTGTATATACTGTACATGTACCTTATATTGTTAGATGTTGTGACCTAGGACAGCATTCTACCGTCGATACTGCAGCGTAGGCTGGACGTACCCACTTCTCGTGCCCTTACTCTAGTGTACGGGTCGTGACACGGCGGCAAGGTGTCGAATTGGAGCAACACCAGGTTAGCCGAGACTATCTTCTTCTCATAGTCGACGGAGATAACATTCGCATTGATCATGCGCTGGATGTAGTTCTTGAGGATGTAGCAGTCCTGAGTTGGGTGTCCAACAAACCGATGGTAGTGACAGTACCTCGGATTGTCCACTCTCCCAAGCTCGTCGGGACGCTTCGGGTCCGGTAATTTGATCTTGTCATCTTTCTTCAGCATCTCGAAGAGTTGTAAGGTGTCTTCGTCGTTGAAAGAATAGACCTCCTTTGGCCTCGGCGCAAGCAAAGGCTTCTGAGTAGGTGCTTGTGCACCTTTGGAGGCATTGACAGTCAGCGCCTGCTTCCCCTTCGTCTCACATCCAGGGTTGTTGGCAGCAGGCCGTTTTCCCTTGTCTTTAAAAGGAGGGAAACTGACTCCCAGAAGGCGAGCATTGGATGCCTTCTTTTCAGCTGCTTCAGCCTCAATAATCAATGAGCTCTAATCGGGAGGATGAGTGGAGTTGAGCCAGAGCTTGATCGCTGGAAGCATGTTCATGCTGTAGGAGGAGAGGAGTGCATGTTCTGGCATGCCCGGGGGCAGTCTGAAGCAGGCTTGTCGGAAACGTTCGATGAATGCTCGAACCGACTTCTTCTCCTTCTGACGCACCACTAACAGGGACGCCATTGTCATGTCTTTCCCTCCGTCGTAAAAACGATCGAGGAAGAGACGCGTCAAGTCGTCGAAAGAAGATATGGAGTTGTCAGGAAGACTGCAGAACCAGTCGTAAGCCACTCCTTTCAGTGCCCCGACAAACAGGCTGGTGAGTAGCACGTCTTCCTTCGGGAGATGTCCCGTTTGAGACTGGAAGTACGTTAGATAATGGCGTGGAGAGTCCTTTCTGTCGTATGGCGTCAATGTTTGCGGTTTATACTTGGAAGGATAAACCACTTTGTTCTATTCGAGGGGGTATGGTTGTGGGATTCCCATCTTCTGGCGCTCCTCATGTCTATTCTTCGACTCGAAGCGCTCACGCAAGTCCCTGATCATCTCCACCACATCTTCTGTGGAGCCGGGAGTTGGAGATGGTGGTACAGCCTGGAGCTGTACATTCGAAGGTTCCGACACTAACGGTGCTTCACGGCAGATGGTATTCAAGGACGCCCGCTGAAGGGGCACACTTGATTCCCCATTAACTCCTGGGTCACGATTAGTGGAAGGTGTTCTGGCCAAAGCTGACCGTATCTCGAACACTACTTGAGTCAGGGTCTGTATGGAGGCAGAGAGAGTTTTGAGTCCTCCTTCCAAGGTATCCATGCGCTGAACGAGATCTGCTGGTGGCGCATCTGACTCCGCATCACCACCTCCCATCAAGTACACCGTCATGACGTGACTGGAAGTAGATGGATCGGTTGATGCTTCACTTTCAGCCTCGCTCTCTTGTAGAAGAGGAGCTTCCCCCGGAGCTTCGTCTTGGCTACCCCAGCTATGTTCTGGAGGATGTCTTCGTCTTCGGGCTGAAGTTCCACAGGGGCTTGACTACCCCCAGCTTTGTTAGGGAGGCTGACTTCATCTTCGGAATGAAGATTCGCAAGGGCTTGACTACCCCCAGCTACATCCTGGAGGATATCAAGGGCTTGACTACCCCCAGATTCCTCGGAGATCTTCTTTCTCCCCCGAGTGCCCTCAAACATTCCTGAGGACGGGACAGTCGTCTTGGTTTTCCTCGGTTGGCTCTTAGATGAGGATGAGGTCGAGGAATTGCCAGCCGCCTTTCGAATTAATGGGGAGTTGGAGATTACGTTGCAAGAAGCAACCTTTAGTTCTGGCTCCTCTTCAGTTGACGCCTTCTTCCCGAAGCGATGTTGGAGGGGCATTAATAATTGCAGCCGCTGGAATACGGACTGCCTTGGCAGGACTGCTGTCTTGCAACAACAGTTAATGATGACTACAGTACAGGTGTGTCCTGTGAGAGGCACATTGTGCTTGTCAGTTGACTCTCCTGATTGGCGTTTGTTAGTGATCACGTTACGCAGATCGTTGGAGGAGAGTGCCATCTTCACACCCCCATCAGGCGCATGGCAAGGCCAAGCGTCGGGGTATTCAAGTGAATGCTGCACCTCCTGATCCGACGCAAAAGATGCACCCAGATCAATAGTGGGGGAACAACATTTAAAGTAACTTGAACCACCCTCAGACACACAACTAATGAAGGTGCGGGGGTTCAAGACCACTGAGTTTGCCTTGTACGACTTGGTTGCGAACGCTGCAAATGCGCCCAAGTGTGATAATAACTTTGAAGGTCGTCTCATTCGTGGCGCAGAAGCACCCGAGTCAACCTTGTATAGTTTACCATTGGCAGCGCTCATGATTGTGAGCGCATGCCTCTAGCTCATTGCTGGCATAGCCCGGTCGAGGCACATGGCCCATACCGACTTGGACTTCTTCGTACCAGCCCGCTGGGGTGCATAGTACTCAGAGTCCAAATTATCCTCGCCACGACATCGAGTGAGTCTGTCAAAGACAGATGCCTTCTGTGGTGCATCAGAGTTAATGCGCAGGGCGTTAGCTGTGCCCCTGCTCTGTCAACGCATCTTTCTCGTCTGAGAGGGAGATGGTTGGGGAATGTGGTCAGTCCACGTTTTCTCGAGAGATGTGCTGTACCGGTGGGCGCATCTTGGCTGCAGAGGACGTCAGCGGAAAGAGGAGGCTGCATCGGCACATCTTCTTCAGTGGTGGTGCCAGGGGCCTCGACCTTGCGTACCCAGGCTTGGCGAGTCTTCTTTGGCTTCGACAATCGCTTCGAAGGACTTGCACTGCCTTCCGACATGAACTCCTTATACGTCTGTTGATTGAGGCGTACGACCAGCATCTTGTGGGACGGGCCCACCTTCACGTCGTCAGATTGCGATACAGCATTCTCAGCGGAGGAGAAAGAAGTCCCCAGCAGAGTCGCCAGCTTGTTTGCCATTAAAATCTTTTGATTGCAATTTCAATTACAAACAGAACAGTATTACAATGTAGGACTTAGATGTAGTCCTAGGAGTACACTTTTGTTTATCTGGGTCCCTGTGTCGATGGAGCGAGTGGTAATGCGTTGACTCCATTGACGATCTGACGACGGTTTTCGGTTCTCTGAAGGTCTGAATTGCTCTAGGTGCTGGAGCTTGCGGAGAGGAAGAAGACGTTGAGTGTCTCTTCCGATCTCTATGAGTGAACTCTGATGCTCTGGTTGCGGCTGTCTTTGACTGTGCATCCTTGTATATGTCTCTGTGTGTGTGTGAGAAGGAATGATCCCTCTATTTATAAGCAGCAGGTTGGGCTGCTCATGCGCGCATATGTAGGATGCGCCTGTACGTGGGGATGCCACGTGGTTGGAGCTGCGGAAGGCGCTTGGAAGATGCATCATCATTTGTGGGTTGAATCCTTCATGCTGCATTTATTGAATGGTACGTAGCAGGGGAGAGGATCTTTCTGTTGCTGAGATCTTGGGTGATTAGTACCCCTTCATTGGCTGAATTGAGTCAAAGGACACGTGGCGCATGTTCGTAGCTCAAAGATCTCAAATTCGGTGGAGAAGAATATGATAGGATGCGCCTGGAATTGGGCGCATGAGAAGACTTAGGCTCGTAACCTTCAGGAGTTACGAACCAGTCTGGGCGCATGGCTTTTGAGGTACATACGAGGCTTCAGTAGTTGACCTTTGTCTTTAGGGATCAGAGGAAGGTCTGAGGCCCATGGCTCTTCAAGCGCAAGCAGAGGTTTGGACGTATGGCTGCGGAGGCGCATACGAATGGCTGGGCAGCCACGTGGCTTGTAACCATCGGAAGAGATTAATGATGAAGCTGACGTCAGCGGTGCTTCGTTTTCTGAAAAAGCTGTTGCTGCTCCGTCATCGAGGCCTGGATGCTGTGGTGTCAGACTTCAGCATTTAATATTCTTTAACGGGTGATGGGCTGTTGAGTGGGCGCATTGATCTGCGTTCTACTAGGCGTATGGGGACGCGTGGGGCGTATCCTTATGAGGTGCTTGGTACTGATGGGCGCGTGTGTATGATGCGCAGTCTGATTGGCACATCCGTTTGCATGACACGTCTTTATTGGTCCGACTGTTGCATTTTTCGAGTGTTTTAAATAGCCGTTTTGACTTGGCCGAATTCAAAGCGTCAGGTTCATCACCATAAATACAAATTCATTGCACGGGATTTGGAGAGCCCGCCACTTAGCACATGGGTTTGATTTGTCGGCCTATAAATAGCAGCAGGAAGAGAGTTTGCTTCTCGTTCTCTCACGTCTTCCCGAATAAACTTATTTGCTCGAGCACATTCTGTTGACGAGATGCTCCTGTGAAGATACGACGAATTGGCTTCATTCATGCACTTGAAGGTGACTGTTACATCTAAAAGTCAGAATCGCGGGCTTCTGAGGCAGGCGGAAGGTGCCTGTTACATCCAAAGATCGGGATGCTCAAGCCCCATCTCCGTTATGCTGGAAGAGCCGCAGATCGGAATTGTGGTGCTCCCATCTTCCTTGGGCTTTGGAGAGCTCTGCCACAATCTGCTCCTTTAGCCGCAGATCGGAATTGCGGTGCTCTCCTCTTCCTTGGGCTTTGGAGAGCTCTTCCTCCAGCTAGAGTAGGGTTGATCGCCCACCCTTGTTCTGCTCGATAAATGCTTCATTTGTCGAAGCACTTTATCGGGTCGATGTGGAGCGCATATGCTGAGACTCCGTGATGCGCCTAACTGAGATGCTGAAATAAATACGCCTGATTGAGATGCTGAAGAGACACGCCTGACTGAGACGCTGAAGTGATACGCCCAGCGGATGATGCGCCTGGCAGGAGGCGTATGTCAGTTTGCTGCGCCTGGCTGTAGTCTTAGGATCTTTCTTTTTATAAAAATTCTCCTTTGTAAAGCCTTTTTTAGACATGTAATAGACTTTTATATGAAATAAAAAATCGTCTTTTGATGTCTTGCTGTGCCAAGTACTTCGTTTGAGCTTCCTGGCGCATGTAATGTTAGACGCATAGGAATGCTGGCCTATAGATGCGCCAGAAATTCCATGCTTCTATAGTCCAGGCTCGAGTACTCTTACTCGATGTTACATCCACTACTTGAAATAGTAGTTACACTACGATTTTACTCCGAAGGACATGCCGATTTATTACAACGTTGTATTTTTTTCGGACGCCCACGAACAAACTTCAACACTAACTGAATAGCTTTTACATGCCAAGCTTGTGTAGAAGCATGAAAATTTTGGCAGACTTGACAACCATGCGCCCAAGCCAGGGAAGACATATGCACCCAAGTCACCAGTGAAGCCATATGCACCCAAGTCACCAAGTGAAGTCATATGCGTCCAAGCCACCAGTGAGGTCATATGCGCCCAAGTCTCCATAGTGAGTTATGCACCCATACTCCTACTCTAGGCTACTCCAGAAGGGGGCGCTTAGCCCTGTTTCAGGCTATGCGCCCAAGCTAGGACAGCTCCTGACTCAGTCAAACCTACGATCAATCGTGCACCGAAGTGTACGGCCACGTCAATCTCCATGAGCAGTCATGCACCAAAGCATGCGGCCATGTCAACACTACGATCACGCATTCTGCATGCGCCTACCCTATGCGTCCAAAGCAGAACTATGTGCCCACAGGAAAACCAGTGTATTTTTTATGTAGGCGCATAACATCATTCCAGCACAAGAACGACTATAAAAATAGGTCTCATACCTCTTTCAAACATAGAACGGAGAGCATTTTTCAAGAGCCAAATTGCTGCACTTCTTGCCAGTGAGCTGAGAGTTAGCAATTTTCTTAGGTTTTCTCCAACTTTTGTAATCGGAGTGTCAACGGATTAAAGGAGCAGCTGTCGCTCGATCTCCGTCGTCCTATTCCCCATAATTTATTTTGTACTCGGGGATCCTCAGTACATGACCTCTCAGGCGTACTCGATTTGTGGTGCCTTGCGCCAATAAAAAAAGACAGCATTTTTTCTTCTTTTTTGTGTGTGTCCACAAAAATGACGACTCTGTTGGGGACTACCTTTTCCTCTGACGAGAAGGTGGTGACGTAATCTGATACCGACAAAGTGGAGAGCACTCAGAAGATGTTCATCGTCAAGTTTGACCAGCAGGCGTTCGAAAAAATGCTCTCGAAGGACGGCTCTACTTCCTCAAAATCAGCAAAGCCAAACAAGTCTCACAAGACTTGGCTTCTGAAGGCTCGTAGTGCATATCCTGCCAGTATCATAGCAGATATGCAACTGAAGAACTCTGTCAAATGGGCGCATAGAGCACATCTGTGGGCGTATAGCTCTGCCACAGAAGCTCAACAAATAAAATTCCGGGCTTTACTAGCCCAGTGACTCCTCTCTTGTGCAACCGACAATAGAGTGTTCAACGCTCGAGACTTGTCAAAGGAAAATACTACGATGCCAAGAATCGGAGTGTTCGAGACTCTGAGCAAGCTCAGCGAGGCTCACAAACGAAGAAGGCGAAGCTGGGAGAAAACAGCGCTGCTCCACCAAGCATGCGCCCAAAACTATGCGCCCAAGGGGGTGTGTGGGCGTATAACTCTTGCTAGAAGACTTCTGTCTTCGACAGATTATGCATCTAGGGTCATGCGCCCAAGGCTATACGTCGAAGCTCGACTGACCCATATTATACGCCCACATCGAGGAAGCTTAGACATGCTGTCAAGAAGCATGTGCTCGAAGGCAGATTCCAGGGCCTATGCGACCACAGCAAAAAGATAGGCCCTAATGCGTATTGTACGGGGCTGTCATCAAGGTCATCACAGGACTTAGGTGTGGGGGTTGCCCCTGCATGTGAACTACGTCTGGATGTACCAACTCTCCTTACAAATCCATATACAAAGCTCGACGATGCATGTGACATGGGTTTTAAGGCAAAACTCCCTTCTGCTGACTTACGCGACATGATAAATCATAGGCGTAAAGCGAGGGAGGATACAACAATTCATGGTGTACATTCATGCACCAGTATTGTCATCAACTTTTGTTGCTCCGAAGCAACGAGAGTGCCTCAGAGGTAGCCCGTGATTCGACGACTGCATTGCTCTGACGATGAAAAATTGCTGTGTGTCTCATCCAACATGGCGTTAAGGGGTCCCCCTTATGGGAGCCCCAATCAAAGAAGGTGGACCACGAACCCAACTTTTCTCTCATTTCTGCAAACAGAAGAAGAAGAAGTCCACCAACAGATAGCCAGCAGGCTATCACATCTGAAGGAGTCTATATGGGTACTCGGTCGAAGGTGAGATTCCGTATAAATGACGAGGACTCCCAAGCTGGGAGTAGTATTTCCTCAGAGTATAAAACAGATAACCTTCACACTGGGGGTAGCCTTCCAGATGACAATGATCTCTCTGAGTCTGACGGCGACTATCTACCTCCCCTACTTGAAGATGAGGGACTTATCAACTCAGAGACAGACAGTATCAGCACTAGTTGTACAGTTTTCTCTGTTCGCCCTCATATGTTATCTACATATATGGCGGATGAAAAAAATACCTGAAGAAGCCAGTGATCAGACCAACAAACGGCTAGAGGGTCTTAAAACAGCATTTTCCAAGATCACTAATAAGCTTACCAGTATCATGGAGGTCCAAGCTGCTGGGGCTGTTCCTCCACCTCAACAAAACGTCTCGGCACACGTTAGTCTGGCTCATAGCAACAACCCTCCTTCACAATAAAAGGAGTATCATTCTGTTGTACCTCCTCTAAATCATACAAATGCTGGGCGTGGTCCTTCACCAACAATGCCTGACAACCATACGGCAGCCGTTTCTCAGCACCTGCTTAATCAACAAGATGCAATCGATGCTTTTGTTGCCCGTCTCGATACCATCTCACACAAAGACGAGCTTCAGAAGATAGGGATATCTCAACCTTATCCTCCTGAATGGAAGAATGCTACTTGCCCTCCTAATTACAAGTCACTGACGTTAAATTCATTTGATGGGATGACTTCTCCTCGCAAACACATGACATACTTCAACACACAGACTCTACACTTACCCAGGGACGATCTGTTCTTGTCAAAGCTGTTTATTAGCACCTTACAGGGGGTAGCTTTTGAATGGTTCTGCAGTCTGTCCGACGGTTGTATCAATTCTTTTAAAGACTTGGAGAGGTTATTCCTCAACTGGTTTTACGAGAGTGGCATGCATGTTAGTATGTCCACCCTCATTGAGACCAAGCAAAGGAGGACTGAGTCTGTCATTGCTTTCATCGAACGCTTCAGGCGGCTAGCGTTGAAGATGTCCTTCGGTATACTAGACTCAGAACTTATGGTACATAACTTCCTTCCTACAGTAAAGTTCTGTCTGGGTATACATAAGTATGATACATGGCCCGCTTTCATTGGGGCCGCTGATGCTACTAAAAATGACGTCCCTAATCTGAAATTACTGGGGTTGAAAACACCCAAATCTGAAGACCAAGGCAAGCACCCTCAAACTATCCCTGTCCGAAGGGGTAAAGGGAAAGAAGTCATGAAGGTCGACACTTCCAAGGGAGCTTCCAATTCTCAGGGCGCCGTTGACAAACCTAAGAAGACTTTCTCTTTTGACGAAGACGATGTTATTACCATTTTGCACACATTGATGAAGGGTAATAAACTGACACTGCCTCCACCATGATGTCCTGCGGAGGCGAAACAACTCAACGATCCCACGTACTGTCTTTATCATCAGTACGTGCATCACTATACCAAGGATTGCATCGTCCTAAAGAAGAAGATATAACAGCTTATCGACAGCCAAGTGATCAACCTCGAAGCTGAAGACAAGGTCGTATCTTCTAACATAATCTCTCTTCAATTTGGTGACTTTTCTCCCCCAGAAGTCCCAGACAGTGTAGTCCCGATCCCTAAGGCAATAATAGAAGTCGTCAACCTGCTGCCAGCTCGCATCTAAACCTTGGCAATCACGACTGAACGTGGTGAGATCATGTGGGTCCATATGGACCTTGTGTAAAAAATGATGTAAGGTGTGGTATCCTCCAAAGTAAAGAGGGACAAGAAATACAAATCATGTCATATGGTGTCTTCTCCATTTACGAAGTTCTATCGGGCGAGACACGATCTGGAAAGGCTTACCTACGAACTTATGACCCTGTACAAGAAGAAACAGTACCTTCTCAAGATCCTGCTGCCCCCACAAGTTCAGAAGCCAGCCCGTTTAAGCCTTCAACTATCGACAAAGCCAAGCAGAACGAGACGCGATTTGACAAGTCTTTGAAGGCGCCATCTCCTGAAGGCATGGATCGGCCTTACAACTTTGACATATTGGCACACCTGGCCAATACACCTACCAGGTTGTCTCTGTTTGATCTATTACGACTCTCCAAAGAAACGTGAAAGGCCTGAAGTGAGGCATTACTACATGCCGACTCTTATCTCGCTGAAGTCAAAGTCCCCGCTGAAGACCCTGTCTCCTGTACTCACTGCCACAGTACTATGGAAGTGGTGCTCAACATCGCCTTTTCATAGGGGACATGATAGACCTCTGTACTATACAGGGTATATCAGGGCGATTAAAGTTGATCGGATGCACATTGATCTAGGTCCCTCCCTCAGCATCATTTCTAGAAGTTTGCTCCAAATTTTAGGAATTTCTCTGCAGAAGCTATCTGCAACCATACAACTATTATGGCTTTCAATACCGGAAGAATCCACCCGCTGGGCAAGATCCGTCTAAAGTGCCAGATTGGTGATCTCCGAACGGAGGTTTCTTGCTATGTAATCGACGCCAATATATCCTACAACGTCTTGTTGGGAGGTCCAAAGATAAACGAGAACATGATCGTTCCTTCCATACTTCACCAGTGCTTCAATTCCGTCAACAGCGATGGTGTCGTGAAGACTGAGTTTGCCAATGTCGATCCTTTTAAAGGCATTGAAGCCTACTATGAAGATTCAGTACTTTACCAATCTCAGCCCTCCAAGGATGATGACAAGAAGCTGACAATGAAGCTGAAGCGAGTTCATCCTCCAGCAATGGTCCCCTGATTGTCTGAGTCAAAGGACGTACTACTCCAAAAAGTACTCCAAAGCCTCTCACAATCTGGGTGAAAAAGAAGAACCCTAATAAGGTCAAACCCTTGACCATCACTCTCTGTAAGACACGTGGAACCTGCTGAAACCTGTCCTCCTAATCCTGAAGAGTTACCCTATGTGTTAAACTCGGCCAAGACTATGGCTCCTCTTCTAGATAATGATCCTCTCAATGTGTAACGCCCCAGTCCCAAAATACGTAGGACCGAGTACGTGAACATGCCAGCTGTACACATACGAAGAATACTCCAATATATAGAATCCTCGTATATGCACATAAGCTGTAAATAAATAACCACAGACCAGAATAACATATCTAATCTCATCACAGCTCAACACAGAAGATAATAAAGTCCAAATGAATAAAGCAGAGTATCAAAAGATAGCCGGGTGAACATACTCACTCCAAACAGCTATAAAAAATAGTCGCACAAGATCAGAGTCCAACCTCCGCAAAATAGAAAGAAAAGAGATGTAAAATAATATCCACTAATGTCTCATATATAGAATAGACTAGAAATCAGTAGTGACTGCCTCGTCATCGATGTAAGATAGCTCCAATGCCGCGTTGTACTCCTGTAGAAAATCGGCTAAACCTGGAGAGATAACCAGGTCCTCAGGGGACATAGCAAGATACAAGAAAATACCATGGCAAATAAACTATGATAATATAATAAGAGAAAAGGTATGCATGCAATCGGGTTCCTGACCATTCTACTGTGAATATGCAGTTGAGATACAATCCTTCGACGCATGAGCCCTGGCTATAAATAGGATCGACATAGTTCCCATAAAGGGTACCAGGGGCCTACGTCCATAACGCTTGGGAAGCGTCAGAGGGCACCATGTGCATGGGGCTACGTCCATAACGCTCTGGAAAACGTCAGAGGGCGCCTGGAGCCTGCATCTCCGGAGGAGCGCACAGGTAATCAGGGAAGTGTAAAAATGCCCATACGTCAGGTATTGTCCTCCTCATCCAATGCCTAGTATCATCAACTCCATGATTGATATGAACCTCTAGTAACCTCCAAGTCTTCTAACATGCAATACTATTGGCAGTTACTCCTATCCGTCGCACGCTCCATACGTATCAGTGGCCAGCCGACTACGCGGATACGTGTCCTACATGTGACTCACACCATATGATACAATAAGTGTCAAGGCCATATGAGATATGCCAATACCTCAACATCAATGGGTGGTCACTAGACTAAGTCAATGCAAGAGAAATAAATAAGGCGAGGTAAACGACCGATAGAGTCACTTGCACCCAAGTGTGACTTGGACGCACAGTTTAAATATCATGGAACAAAATGCTAATAATAACAACTGAAAATAAGAAATATAATAATCACAGAGTAAGGTGGCAAGGTATCTTGTCTGATGGTGCAAAGTGGCAAGTCCAAGTAATCACAATGTCAGCCAAGAAACGTCACAATCTCCAAATAACTCCGGACGCTGAAACAAACATCAAAAATGATCTCGGTGAAGAAGATATACCTGGGAAATGCCTGTCCAAAAGTCTAATTCTGAAACAGGGGCAAAATCGTAATTTCGGGTTAAAACGACGTCCGCCGTTGGACCCGCTTTGCACCGAATTGTGTGCCGAAGTCTATGGTCTCTAAAATCATCAAACTACATGTCTACGGATTCAATTTGAGGAGAGAAACTCAACGGTATGTCCAGTTTTGGATTCCGATGAGCTGTGCACAAAATTGCCCGTTGTGGGTCGCGGGCCCGCCAAAAAAGGGTTCCGATTCGACCTTCTCAGAATCGAACCAAACTTGTCACACAGGACCAGAATTTTGATTCGGACCTGTTGGCACAAGTTTCGTCTCGATTTGACGACTGTACACGAAGTTATGGGCAAGTTTGCAAAACGCTGATACGGGGGTATCTCGACGGATACGCGTTGATTTCGTCGCGCACACGCGACGAAACTGAGTTCCGTCAGTTCCCACACGTCGATAACGTCCATACGCGTCTTTCGATGCGTATAGAGCACGACCACGTCGCCCGGTTTGTTGGGGCGCACGTCGTATCGGAGAAAATTTTCTAAAATCTACTATTTTAAAACCAGTTTTTCACACAAGTTCAACACTGATTTAATTCTCACACATAAATCGAAATATAGATCTACAAGTTGTCTTTCAATTATGGTTATGTTGTCTTCACACGTGTTCAATTAGTTTTACAAAACAGTCGAAGAATCGCCAAGATTCTGGCTTCCCAAAAATGTTCGGTTTTGACAGTTTTTCGGGAAGTTTGGTTCGAAAGACCGAGAGATATACGGGGTTTCGCTCGATTCTATCCGAAGGGTTTTGAAAAGGGTTATGTCTACTATGCACAACATTAGATAGATCGAATTTTTGTTGAATGGATACAAAGAAATTTGAATCGAAAGATGGGTACATCGCTGTTTGGCAAAACAAGATTACACTGATGTGCGGTCAGCCTGGGATGTCCTGCAGCGTTCGCGTGGTGGTACGGCACCGCCAGTGGCTAGGGCAGTTCGTCTGGGGTCGAGGTCGAGTAGGCTTCACGAGGGGGAAGAGATATGGAGGGTTAGGGTTTTGATTGAGGAGCGGTTTTATATATACTGTGCCGACTTCTAATATAACTAGGAGTCCTGGAGTAGGGGCGCGGGTGCTAAAGCATTCTTGGGTTCGGGTGCTAACCCATGCAGCTGCTGTGCTGTTGAGTTAAGGGCGGTATAGGAATAGGTGGGGTCGATATTTAGGTCTCTTAGGGGGGATCGGATTTGATAAGTTGTGGAGTGGTTTAGGGGTCGGGCATTAGCAGCTAAAGCTGCTTAGGAATATTGGTAGTAGGGGGGTCGGGCCCTCTGCAGCCTTAGATGCTGCCGATATGGGGGTTCGGCCGACCACTGCTTACATTTTTTTTAAAACAAACAAACAATATATATATATATGTATATATAGATACAAATATATATATATATATATATATATATATATATATATATATATATATATATATATATATTTTATATATATATATATATATATATATATATATATATATATGTATATATATATATATATATATATATATTTTATATATAAAGAAAAAAAAATATATATATATATATATTTTATATATATATATATATATATATATATATATATATATATATATGTATATATTCACAAGAAGATTTTCTAAATTTCTTAATTAAGTAACAAAAATATTTGTAATAATTGTAGACTATATTTATTAACAACTAAAAATATATCAAGCACAATCATACATATAATATATATCTATAATTACGAATATACCAATTACCACATTAATTCCAAATAATATCGAAAAATTATTTTTAAAATACTAAAATAATTAGAAAATATTGGGGGTTTTCATCCTACCCAACTTAAAGAAAATTTTGACCTAGAAATTAAACTAAGGTCGGGGGATCAAATGCAATGCAAGGAATATAATGGTACTTAATATGCAAGACATACCTTCGCCTTCAAACAAATACGGGTAGCGGTTTCGGATGTCGTCCTCGCGCTCCCAAGTAGACTCCCCTGGCGAGTGATGCTTCCATGCCACGCGAACCAATGGAATAGATTGATTCTGCAACACCTTCACTCGGCGATCGAGGATACCTACTGGTTGTTCTTCGTACGACAAACTCGGTCCAACAGTGATCTCGGAGTGGTCAAGCACATGATGGTTGTCCGCCACGTACCTCCTCAACTGAGATACATGGAATACATCATGCACTCCCTCTAGCGACGGTGGCAAGGCCAATCTATAGGCAACCTCTCCAACACGTTCCAAGACACACTATACCAAAAAAGGCCTTTAGGAACAATTTTTGTATGTTCCTAATATTTTTAGGAACATATCATAATCGTTCCTAAAAGTGGCGTTGCAATATTTGGAACAGTTAGACTACGTTCCTAAATTTGGTTTGGAACAGTTATACAGCGTTCTAAATGTAGATTTTGGAACATATGTGATGTGTTTCTAAATTATTTTTGAAACATCTTTGAAATGTTTCTAATTATCAATTTGGAACACGTTCTGCTCGTTTCTAAATATAAATTGTAACACTTTTTCATTATTCTTGTGGCAAATTTTGCAACATTTTGTAAGCGTACCTATTTATTTATTAATTTCATTTTGTAAGCGTACCTATTATTCTATTATAAAACATACAAAAATAAGTAATAGCTTAACACAAATCAATGAGTGAACATTTGAGCAATTTGAACATTTGATCCATTGTACATCACATTACTAGGTTCAAGAAGCTCCTTGGCTTACAGTGTACATAATAGAGGCAGTCAAACACACACAAGAGAAAAGCCACATTGAATGCCAAAACGAGGAAGAGCAAAACAGGGACACTATCTCATACACTATTATGATAGGAAAAGAAACTACAAGTAGTTTTATAACTTTAAAAAAATTTGACATCAATGCTCAAGTAAACAAAAGTTGAACAGATACCAAAAATAACAAACAAGTTATATATCGAGCATCAACTATAGTTACTAACAGCTCCTCAAAAAATGTTTGTTTCCTTCAGTTGAATCCATTTGAAACATGGCCTAATGCTTGCCTTTCTAAAAATCAACAACAATCTTCCTTCGTGCGCACAAAAAGTCGAGGCAAATCTTCAGTGAAAAGTTTTCTCAGGAACCTATTCAGAACAAAAGAAAATAATTTAATAAAATTTATAGAGCTAAGACAAGTATGTCAAGGACTAATCAAATTATATCGCAGTAATAAAAGAATGAAGCGGATTATTGTACTAACAGAATTATAATGAAGAGAAAATAGGACTTACTATGGCTCCATGTATTTGACGAAGGACTTGTTCCACACAAGAAAATCGCCGAGGGCAACTTCTCCAATTTTTTTTTATTCTGGATTTTTATCAGCTTTGTAAATCTTTGCAGAGAACATCTTTCGTGTAACCATGCTCACCTTTAATTCATCAGGTTCCAAGACATAGCCATGACATATACCCCGATGGATTGGATCTACTACCTCCTTCACAATTGCAAGACAGTTTCCATCCCAGTCAAGCAGCTCGCACAATCTTGCAACTTCAGTAGGTTGATTGCATGCCACTTCACTAGGTTGATTGCATGCCACTTTAGTAGGTTGATTGCATGCCACTTCAGTAGGCTCATTGTCTGCCACTTCAACAGCATTGCGTGCAGATGTCATCGAGCCTCCTTCAGCTAAGGAATGTCTTTTCCTTGTTAAATTCATGTTCATCATCATTGCAGGCGGCAAAGACCCAACAATTGCTTCTGCTTCTGTTTGTGAGAAATTTTTCTAGAGTACATGACAACAATTAATTAATGCACAAATATAATTTTACACAATCAAGTTTATATTTTAGGGCTTTGATAAAGTAATGTTAGGTACTCACCGAACACATGTTCAAACATAAATCAACTTTTGACTCCAACCTTTCAAAATTCTTTTCTGTAATCTTCCTTTCCGCTCGTTCATTCAATAGCATTATATGGCAAGGAAGACAATTCTCATACTGTCTCCTAGAAACATGGCTACCAACACCCGGAAGACTGCCATTTGAGTTCTTACCTAGAACTTGAGTCAAAGGATCAGAATCAATTGATAACGGGTGAATGTCGCTATTGTTTTCACTATTTTTAGCTTCTTCGACCTTTTCCTTAATTTTCTCCTGTAATGTGATGTTGAACATTACTAAATAAATACAAAAAAATTTATATATATGCATTAAACTTTACTAATGTCATTTATCTCACCATCAGCTCCATAGCGCTCGGCAATATGCTTTTATCCTTTCTAGTATGAGTTTCTATCCACACTGCAGTTCGTGAAATTGGAATAGTTGGATCTGCTTGTTTTTGAATCTGTACCATAAATGGTTATTATTATATCATTTTAACCATTGAACTATAACAAAGGTGCACTAGAGTACATACCATTTCCTCCTCAACCATTGCAGCACTCTTACGTCCTCCAGTATGGCCACATCTACTACGCTTCTTGTTTTCAGCATTTTTCACTCTAAGTTCTTTTGGTTTTTCCCCACACTCATTTTCACAGAATTGCTCCCAATCCTCTTTTTTTGTTCTAGGAGGAATATTCAATTTTTGTGCCTCTATATTTGGATACTTGTCCAAAAAAGTCTTCCGCAAAGTATTTTTATGCTTCCTAAACACACTCGCCATTGAACCCTGAAGATGTCTTTTGATGTAGGTTGGTACTTTAAATTTTTTCTGTAATAAACATATGTTAAGAGGAATAAAACATATATTAATGTACTATTTTCTAAATAAAAAACCCCTTAAAATTTAATGAAGAAATGTAGAAAATGTCTATCTCACCAATATGCCATTCCAAATTTCATCCTTCTGGTGATCAGGAACCAACCTCCAGTCAGTATACTTGATGGACGCATGTGACTTCACAATCTCGCCAACACGGTGCATAAAGTGAGGCGCTCTCTTTCCAATTGCTTTTCCATGTCGATTGAAGTCAATTTTCTTCCGAGGTTTGTTGCTATCTTGTGATACTAGATTTTCTTGAGTGAAGTTGCTGCCCATATGTTCTGACATTGTGCTTATCAAGAAAACCTTCAGTATCAACAAAAAATGAAATGATTATTGGCTTACATAAAACCTCCAGTATCAACAAAAAAAGAAAACCTTCAGTTTCTCTGTACATATTTAGACTATCAAAAAAAAATGTTTGGCCTTATCTAACTTGTGACTATGCTGCTATTAATCTTCATTCGGGAATCTGTTCTATACAGAAAATGATGCCTAACTCTACTTCATCAAAAATTTATTTTAGAATCACTTAGTAGTTGAACTATGTCGAGCAACATTCTGGCCAAAATAGAAGTGAAAGGTATAGGAACAAAATTCGCTTTATAACCTTTTATATTTGAAAAGTAGTTAAAAATGACATACACATGGTGACAAGATTAACAAAAGGTCAGCTATATTCTTAAGACATACCTCACTTCATTTTCTGAGAGCTCTTTTGCATGACCATATAATCCTCGAAGCTTCTGTAACGCATCCCCTGATTTCTCAAAAGCCTCTGGATCTAGGGTAGCATAACAGAAAATCAATAAGAGATAGTGATACAATGATAATATTTAGAATATTAAAGAACCTTAGAAAATTAATCCCCATAGCAAAAATAAAGCATCAGAAGATAATTTCAATAAATCCTTTTAGCACTTAACGATTAGACTTCAATGAGTGCTACTTTTTGCAATTGAACCTGCAACTAGTCTTTCTGGTGCTAGTAGTGGACAGGGACGATCATCAACGATTGGCCTTATCTAAGAAAAACATAGCTTTTGATCTTATGTGTTGAACAAACTACAGTCCCATGTTCTTAGAACAGAGGTAAAATTACAACTAGAAGTCATAAAGCTTACCAAGTTGTTTTAGATCCCGTAGCCTTCATTGTGATATGAAACAGAAAGTCACAAAGAAAAATGTTTGAAGTTAATACTATAATCAAAAGATCCCGAACAAACAACAAGCAGTATATACACTGAAGATCTAGTCAAAGTCACCTCTGAAACTGTACAGTGTCTATAAACTTCAAACTGAGCTGCAATTATGGTAAAGCATTAATTAGTCAATAAACAGAAAAGATGAAAGTTATATGCTAAATAAAAATAGAGGACATCAAAGATGAGATCTAACTCATGCAAGATTTTAAACTAAGTACCCAATAAAATATGACTTTTAGGAAGTTAGGAAGCATGAGCACACCATAAATTGTTATCGTGTCCGTGCAGTTTAAGACATGTATTGAACACGACACAGGCACTCAAGAATACAATAGAATACGTCAAAATAATGCAACATGCCGATATAGTTAGAAAGAGAGGGAAAAAATTACAAGTTCTAAAAGTAGACAAAGGCATTCCAAATTTACCTATATTTTCCATGGAATTATTTTCCAAAAAATTATCATTTTCCATATTTTCTTTCAAAAGTGTGGAAAATGTTTACTGGCCCTACCCATTATATTCATGCCTTCCTTACTGGTCAGTCCATATGTGGACTAGGGATTTAACACTTTGGTTCACAACATATGTTAGCATTGCCCTGCATATTAGCTAAGACCTGCCTTCATTAAATCCTGCATTATTTGAGTTTCCAAGTGCTTATTCATTCACTGCACATATCTTTCATTTTCATATCTTGCATTACCATTAAATCCTGAACTAGCTCACAGACCTGTAGGTATCACATGATCTTCACTTCACTGCAATCTGTCTGATATATGTGATACCTACAGGCTATAACATGTGATACCTACAGGCTGTTCAATAGAAAAAATCTGCAATTTGTGCAATGTGTTCAATGGAAAAAATCTGCAATCTGTCTGATATCTGCAATGTGATACAATGTGTGCTGTGATACCTACAGGCTATAACATGTGTTCAATGAAAAAAAATCTGCAATCTGATACAATGTGTGCATGTCCTACATTCTTAATGAGTTTGTGTGTTTACACTGTCATGTGGATACCTTTCAAGAAGTTCCTGATAAAGGCCTTTATCAGGCTGTTACATGTGGGATTACATGTGGGATTGCATTATTTTCCTTTAAAGTTTCTTGTTACATGTGGGATTACATGTGGGATTGCATTATTTTTCAGTGTAGTCTCTTCTACATCATTCATTATTTTCCCTTGAAGCATAATACACAAACTACAGAGAAATATATGATTAAAACTAGGACCCCTCCCAGCTTGAAGTTATTGGTATACTTCCATTTCTCAGGGGCTCCTGCTCCTTCCAACTGAATTTCACAGGTACATTATGTAAGTGAAAGCCTATTTCCCAAAATCGTGCAGCTGCAATTGAATTTCACAGGTACATTATGTAAAAACTGGATGGATGTTCCTATTTTATAACTATACATCTTTTGTTTGACCTGGAAACTCAAACCTGGATGGACGGGTTTCAGCAGAGGAATAGGGGTGTCTGGCCTAGGCTTTGTATGTATAAATCTATAATCTGATTTCTACAGAGTAGACTGTCATTTCTAAAAAGAATACTTGCCACTATGTAGAAGCGATGCTTAATATGTTGGCTTGATGATTAGTACGAACTTTTTTTTCTATTTATCACTGGTTAATCAAGTCACCCTCCAGTAAAGAAAACATAGCTTTTGATTTTACCGCCGAGTAGGGGAGGGGAGGAGTGGGCATTGGTTTGAATCCTAGCACGGGCAAAATAAAACTGGGAGGGGGTCCTGGTGCTAGTAGTGGACAGGGACGATCATCAACGATTGGCCTTATCTAAGAAAAACATAGCTTTTGATCTTATGTGTTGAACAAACTACAGTCCCATGTTCTTAGCAAGGTTCACAGTATCGGTATCGGAATCGGTATCTGACTATTCCTACGAGTATTGGTATCGGCGATATCGGTAGTATCGGCGGTTTTATAAACAACAAGCAGTATATACAATAAAGATCTAGTCAAAGTCACCTCTGAAACTGTACAGTGTCTATAAACTTCAAACTGAGCTGCAATTATGGTAAAGCATTAATTAGTCAATAAACAGAAAAGCTGAAAGTTATATGCTAAATAAAAACAGAGGACATCAAAGATGAGATCTAACTCATGCAAGATTTTAAACTAAGTACCCAATAAAATATGACTTTTAGGAAGTTATGAAGCATGAGCACACCACAAATTGTTATCGTGTCCGTGCAGTTTAAGACATGTATTGAACACGACACAAGCACTCAAGAATACAATAGAATACGTCAAAATAATGCAACATGCCGATATAGTTAGAAAAAGAGGGAAAAAAATACAAGTTCCAAAAGTAGACAAAGGCATTCCAAATTTACCTAAAATTTCATATGGGAAACATGAGATGGAGGGCAATGGAGGCCAATGATTTTACAATCAACTCATCATCATCTTATAAACATTGTGTTTAACATGATTACCTGCTGCAACTATATAAAATATAAGGACTATTTATAACTGAATATCCATGTAACCTAGATATAGGTAATCAGCAATGTGGCTTGTGTTTAACATGAGATGCAGGTAATCATCAATGTGGCTTGAGTTGCAGGTAATCAGCAATGTGGCTTGTATTTAACATGAGATGCAGGAGGAACATAAGCAATGTGGCTTGTGTTTAACATGAGATGTAGGTAATCAGCAATGTGGCTTGAGTATCCAGGACCTTCAATCCAGAGAGAGAAAAGTTCATTCAAATAAATAAATAAATGAGTACGGTGAATAACAATTTATGATAAGCTGATTAAAGGACAACCTTTTGGAGTACAAACTAAGGAATTCTATAGAAAGTGAGACCATACAATTTTCCAATGAAGCAATGCACTATAATATGTTCATTCATCAAAATTGAACAAATTTTGAAGGTTAGGGTTGTCATTCAAAATGGATTGATAGTCGGTAGGGATGCTTATCATGTCAACTTGTTTAGTTAGCCTCTTGGGCGTATGTAAAACCACATGCCACCCATCTTCCTTTTGATCTTTTGAATAGAATACTCCACTGGCTTCTCAAGCTAAAATGAATGGATCCTCCTCCACTTTTTCTTTGTTCTTGAGCTTCTTCAAATTTACCATCACAAGGTTCCACATAGGATCAACCTTACATCCATTTTTTGAATCCTCCACCTTGACCCAATCACAATAAAATATAGTCTCCTTAAAATCTATGTAGTCCAACTCCAATATATCTCTAATTATTCCATAGTAAGTCATCATTCCTTCATTTAGATTTTTGTCTTTTCGACCAGCAACAAAAGTAGTATAAGCCTTCATAGATACACCACTATCCTGAGTCACCAAATTTGTATCGGAAGAACTTGACGAAAAGATAAAACTATTGACACAATATTTATTGTATCTTGTTGCCTTATACATTGGACCATTGGCTAATCTCCATAAGGTTGTATTAGTTTCCCTGGCCTTCTGTAACTGCATTGCAAAAGATTTTACTAGTCAAAAAACTTAAAAAGTGACACACAAACTATTAAGAAAATGCTACTTAGCATAGGTAAATTACCTCATCACACAACCAAGAAATGAATTCCTTGATTGATGTGCTCGTCTTAGTAGCCCAATCTTTTCGAATCTGGACAGTTGTCCTTCGGAAATATTCTGCATACTTACTGCATAAATTCACAACAATCAAAATAACTCCTACTCTTAACAAATATAATAGTCATTTAACTAAATATATGGATAAAACCTACTCTTCCCAATCGTCCAAATCTTCAAGTCGGTTGAGTACCCACTTTCGTGCTTGTTCAAATTGTACGTTGTTTAGCTCAATGACTTTTCCAACATCTAAAGGTTTCTCATCTGTAAAGTCAACATCCTCATCCAACCAATCTTCTCGAGTCGACTTATGAGTACCAATGCTTGTATTTGGCATATATTCCATACAATACATCACAGATTCATCTGCAAGATAAGACTCTGCTATAGAGCCTTCTATGTATCTTTTATTAAGGGTATACTCTTTATACCGCTTCATTAATCTGCCATGACATAATTAAAAAGTTATATTAAATAGAATAAGTGAAATTGCATTAAATGTAAAACATATTTTCTTAAAAAAGTAAGATAGTATACCTTTCAAATGGGTACATCCATCTGAATCTAACTGGGCCACATGCCAAAGCCTCATCTGCCAAATGAATCATACAATGCACACTTATGACAAAAAAGGAGGGAGGAAGTTCCTTTTCAAGAATACACATTGCTTCCACCAATGCCCTCTTTGCTTTACGGAGTTCCTCCTTATTTACCACTTTAGCACATAAGATATTAAAGAATAAACTGATTCTGTGAATAGCAATTCTCAAGTCCTTCTCCTTTTTAAAAGCATGTTTAAGCAAAACTGGAAGCAAGTGTTGCATAATCACGTGATAGTCATGTGATTTAAGCCCCCTTAGTTCTAGAGGTTGGATAGTCACCAAATTACTTAAGTTGGAGGAAAATCCCGTAGGTAATTTTAAATCTTTCAAGCAACGACAAAGTTCTTCCTTCTCCTCCTTAGTTAAGGCGTATGACGCCTTTGGCATTGAAGTTTTTTCGGTGTCTTTTTCTTCTACTAACTACAATTTCTTATTGATGTCCAGTTTCTTCAAATCTTTTCGTGCCTTCAACCCATCTTTTGTTTTTTTGGTGACATTCATCAACATGCTTAATAAGTGATCAGTGACATTCTTTTCCGTATGCATGACGTCGATGTTATGACGAACCTCAAGGAACTTCCAGTATGGCAAATCAAACAAAATTGACCTTCTCGACCATGGAGGTGCAATAGTGGAATTAACATCCATATTGACATCTTCATCTACCACAACCTTGCATTTTTTACCAATGTTCTTACTCTTTCTTCTTTTGCTGGTGGCTCTACCAACCCCTTGCCTATCATTACTATTAAGAATTTCAGAAATTCGTTATTCCACTTCGTCACCAGATAATCGTCGTGGAGTTGGTCGATGATCTACAGTCTTGTTGAATCTTTTATCATTTCTGAACTTGTGGTCGGGCCTTAAAAATCGACGATAGCCTCGATAACATATTTTATTTGAGTCTTCAAGACGCTTAGAGTCAACATCATCGACGCATACTGGACAAGCCTTATAGCCATGAATATTGCAGCCAGATAGTGTTCCATATGCAGGTAAATCATGGACCCCCCATATCAACATTGCTTTCATTGTAAAAGAGATTTTAGTAAATGCGTCCCACGTCGGCACGCCATTTACCCATAGCTCTTTCAATTCATCTACAAGTGGTTCTAGAAACACATCAATGTGTTTGCCTGGTGATTTGAGCCCTGATATTAATAAAGTCAACAATGAGAACTCCTTTTTCATGCACAAAGATGGTGGAAGATTTAAAGGTGCTACAATTACCGGCCAACAACTATAAGTGCTACTTTGAGTTCCATATGGGTTAAAGCCATCAATTGATATTGCAAGTCGTAAATTTCTAGCCTCAGCGGCAAAATCTGGCCAATTGACATTAATTGAATCCCATTGACCTGAGTCGCATGGATGTCTCATTAGATTTCCATCAGTTTTTGCCTTCTTATGCCAAGTCATTGCATCTGCGATCCAAGGAATGCTAAAGAATCTCTTTAGCCTTGGAATCAATGGAAAATATTTCACAAATTTTGCTGGCTCTTTTTTGACACCTTTTTTTACCTCAGAGTCATGCTCAAAGACAAGCTTATACCTGCTGACTCCACATTTGGGACACATATGATGTTGCTTGTATTCCTTCCAATATAGGATGCAACCATTTCTGCATGCATGTATGGTTTCACATTCCATTTCCAAGTCCTTAATCATGTTCTTCATTTGTGGATAATTTTTGGGAAGATTGCAGTTTTCTACAAATAAAGACTTTACCCAATCCAATATAGCAGTCACGCTATTCCCAGTCAAACTGTATCGTGTTTTCAAATTCGGTAGCTCGATAATGGTAGACAACATTGTCTTACCCTTAGGACAACCATTGTACAAAGGTTGTGTTGCCATTTCCCTGTATTTTTTGTATTTTCTACTCTCATTCATCTCGGTCTCAGAACCAATAGTTTGATCGCCTCCTACTCCACCTTCAAGTGTAATATTCATGTCTTCTAACTCGTGCTTATTCCTCCAATTATTCACATTGAAAACATCATCAACAAGTTCTTCCATCATAGGTTGATCAGCTTCTTTGATTGGGTCGAGTTGTATTGTTGTAGACTTATGGCCCATCGATTTTTCTCCATGTTGATCCCATAGCACATAGCTCTGATCAATACCATTTGACAACAAATGAAAGCTGATTAAATCAAGCTCTATGTGTCCCTTCGAGTTTCTGCATCGAACACATGGGCATAAAAAACGGTCTTCTTCGTTAGCATTCTCCTTGACAAAATTCACAAATTGTTTGACACCTTCAATATATTCTAAGTCCCCCCGTTTACTCATCCATGACTTGTCCAAAGGCATTTTCTATACCAAAAAAATTCTTTTTATAAGATAGATCTGTAGAAAATAAAAACAAATAAAATAAATACTCAATAAACTCATAGGAATACATTTCAATTATATTAAGGATCTCCAAGATGTATGACATGTGTCAAATAAATTAAATTATTTGAAGACTTATAGAGATTAATTATTTATGCAAGCAAATCTTAATTAAAATAAATAAATGATGGGTTCTTGAAGACTTAAATTATTTGTTTTTATCATATATGGATATCAATTTAAGACCTGACGACTGCCAAATTTCTGGACAATATACTCAGAACGAAATTTATATAAGAAACTTGAAGGGTTAAAAACTTCTATATTAAAATGCATGTCAAATAACAAATCTACCGTTACTTGAATAAGAACGTGGGAATATTAAATATCGGCAACTAAGCTGGATGAATCTCTGAAAGAGAGTGAAAGAATATAAACAACTTGAGTCTTAACACATTAAAAGCACAACATTTTAGCACAAATTTCAAGTGATAATATTGAGAAACTTGAGGGATTAAGAAAACAATGCACAAAGACTTTAGATACATAATGGATCACAGTGTTAACTTATAAATGTGACCTCCCCTTTTGGTAACCCCCCCCCCCCCCCCAAAAAAAAAAAAAACCCCATTGACCCAACTTGAAGAGAGAAGCTTGGATGCTTGGATGAGCGGCATAAAAAGGGGGAAATAATAGAGATAAAGACACATGGAGTAGAAGAAAGTGAGACGTCTGGACTACCCATTATAACCCGAAGTACTAAAACATGAGGAGAGCCAGAAGAAATTGGTATTTCATATAGAGGAGATCAGAGCAGACAGTAACTGAAAACATAAATTGCAAATTATCTCAAAGATCTTGATTCTTCCAGATTACTTGAAGAATTAAAACAGTTTAAAATGCTCCTCATCTAAAAAACAGTTGATTACATACAGTTATTTTTTTATACAGTTGATTACATACAGTTTAAAATAACTCGTCGTTTCAATAACTTGGGCTCATTTAAGACTGAAAACATAGTGCAAAAAGGAAAAATACGGTTTCTTAAAAACAAAATGAAAAGGTCCATAAAACATCATGAAATACTTATCAATTGTGTATCCCAGTTTCTTTGTAGTAGTTTTTTTGTAGTAAGGTCCACAAAGGAGAAGACAAATATTGGTACTACTACTCAAACGTGTGTAGATGTATGTACCTAATTAACAAAATCATTGTTGGCTACAAGTTGTGTTATTAATTAACAAAATCATTGTTGGCTACAAGTTTGTGATATCGGGACTTGATGACATATTCGATTAGCTGAGTAGGACCAAAGTCTTTTCTAAGTTCGATATTTGAAACAGCTACCACCAAATACATATCGATCCCAAAGACGAGTGGAAGACGATTGCTCAAGTGGTTTGTCATGTTGTTTATGTAGTAAAGTCTTTTTTATGTGTAGGATATGATTATTAGCAAAAATAAACAGGTTATAAAGATAGTAATGGGATCGTGAAAATGGACAAAGAAGGTAATTTATGCCACTTTCCTTATTTGATTATAGTGAGATAGCATATACTTTCCAAATTAAGATGACATGGAAGGCATCCACATGGTGATAATAATGCTATTACATCAGCTCCTGATATATTCCATTATTCCTCATCGAGAAGGAGAAGTGTCCTTAAACTTTTAAACTACACTCCTTTAGTAATATGGAAGCATGACATTATATCCATTGTATTTTCATGACAAAACATCAAGTCGGTATAAGTGTGTTTTCATACAGAATAAACATTACTCAGGTGAAATCACATACGTCATATGAATCTGGTTTATGAGGATAAGATCAGTACTGGTGCTTAATTTTATAATGAGGATTCTACCAAAAATTATTTTACAACAATTTTAGAGACGATTCACGGTAATGTGTATTTATCCTACATAATGTGTAGTTTTCTTCTCCTGGTAGTGGCATCGTGTTGGCTTGTGACTAGTATAACCAAGCTAAAAATGGGTTATGTGGGAAAATCTTTTTGGCATCTAATCGATTTGGAAAATTGCATTGGCTATGGCGTACTGATTTTATCTTCTTTTCATTTCATTATACATAATGGTGTTCTAAATGTTACTATGTTTTCTTCACATTCTTTTCTCTAACCATCGTTCTGAAAATGTTTTGGTTTATAGGGGGCTCCCATATCAAATTCACATAACTGTACTTTTCTTTGCATTCTCCTTCATATCAGAGTATTAAAAAATATTGTTATCAAAATATGCAAACTTCCACATTTTATGTCGAAATGTGTTCCATCTCTGGTCCCATTATTGACTGTTCTTTTTTAGACTAGGTCCAAAAATTCAAATAATGCAAATTATCATCCCACATTGAATCCATATTACATTCCTACTAGTAACAGTTTATTTACTGTTACTGTTATGCGGGTTCTAGCTATAGCATTCCATCGTTAGATAGTTTAATACCCATTCCAGTCCCGGTCCCAATTTTTAAATCCCCAAATTCGCTCCCGTCCGGAAATAAATCGGGTCCCGTAGGGTTCGAAAAAAATTGACATCCATATCCATAAGGATTATTTATTCCTTTTGCTTATGAGAAAATTTTCCTTTGGTGTATAATTTTCTAGGATCTTGCACATAGAGAGAATCAAAGTAACTTGTGTAAATTGGGGAAATAAGAAAACAAAAATACAGTAATTAAATATGTGAAAAAATATGCATACGAACATACGGAGAGAGAGAGGCATGGTGAAATCGAAAAATTAAAGAAAAAAAATAGAGGAAATAGAAAGAATAAACCTTCCTCGATGGATGACGGCAAGCCCTTCGAACCCTTTTCTCTTGAGATGCAAATCTTCCTCGATGGCAACGTACGCTTATGGTGAACCCTTCCTCCTTGATGCCGATCATATGAGCGTTCGAAGATCCTACGTGGGTTCGAAAGTCTTGAAACCTTCCTCCGGCGATCGGACAAGAAAATAGAGGGAGGTGAAGTATTGATTTGGAGGGAGATGTAGATGTTCTGGAGGGAGGAGGAAATTATAAGAGAGGGAAAAAAGCTGGATCGGTAGGTTCCAGGTTTTGGAACGGTTAGGTGTACATATAGCAGAAAATATTCGTTTGTTAATTTGGACGTATGCTTTATTTGGTAATTACTTAATATGCACATGGTATTATATAATTTGGAACATATTAAGAACATTTAAAAAGCGTATCTAAATAAATATTTTTTCTTAAAAATAAAATAAAATATATTAGGAACATTTTTTTGCTCCGGAACATATTTAATATGTTCCAAAACTTAGGAACAAAAAATAAGTGTTTCAGATTGAAAAATACCTAGCGTTTCTAATTTGCCAATTTGGTGTAGTGACATCGAAAGGCCCGATGTACCTTGGGCTCCACTTGCCACGTCCTCCGAATCGAATCGTGTCCCTAGTGGAGGATATCTTCAAGAACATATCGTCACCCTCTTTGAACTTCAAGGGTCGACGACGATTATCTGCCCACTAGTTCTGACGATCATGTGCGGCTCGCAGGTGGTCCTGAATCTTCTTCACTGTCTCCACTGTGCTCAAGACCAACTCGGGACCCAATAGCTGTCGCTCTCCTATGTCGCTCCAACAAATAGGAGACCGACACTTCCTACCATACAACGCTTCAAACGGAGCCATCTGAATGCTCGCTTGATAGCTATTGTTGTAGGAAAACTCAACAAGATAGAGATGATCCTTCCACGAACCGCCAAAGTCAAACATGCACGCTCTCAACATATCCTCTAGCGTCTGAATGGTACGCTCCGACTGGCCGTCTGTCTGAGGATGGTATACCATGCTAAACTTTAATCGGGTGTCCAAACTCTCTTGCATGCTCCTCCAAAAGTATGAATTAAATCTCGAGTCACGGTCCGACACAATACTAACTGGCACACCGTACAATCTCACAATCTGTACCATATACATCTCTGCTAATACATCTGTCGACTGGCCCACTCTAAAAGGTAAGAAATGGGCTGACTTCGTAAGTCTATCAACAATCACCCACACTGCGTCACGTCCCCTAGGACTCCGAGGAAAACCCGTGACGAAATCTATAGTAATGTGCTCCCACTTCCACTCGGGAATGGGTAGCGGCTACAATAATCCGACCGTCCTCTGGTGCTCCGTCTTAACTTGTTGACATACGCACTTGGCAACGAAACGAGCTATCTTCCGCTTCATTTCGTGCCACCAATAATACTGTCGTAAGTCACGATACATCTTGGTCCCTCCGGGATGAATGGAGTATGGCGAACTGTGAGCCTCGGCCATCAGCTTCCGCCGTAGATCTCTATTGGGTACATAAATGCGATCACCACATCGCAGTATCCCATCTGAGTGGATCCTCAAACCTGTCTGCTCTCCTGCTTCAGTCCTCACTTTTAGCCGTCGAAATCTAGTATCATTAGGCAATGCTGCCTTGATGCGCTCTACCAATGATGATTGCACTTGAAGGTTGGCTAATACGCCATCTGCTTCAGGCAATACTATCTCAATACCAAGCTGCTCCAAGTCTCTAATCAATTCCTTCTGGGTAGTCAAAAAGTGTGCCATGGGCTTACGGCTTAATGCGTCTGCCACGATATTAGCCTTGCCCGGATGATAATGTAGCTCGATCTCATAATCCTTCATCAACTCCAACCAACGTCATTGTCGCATATTCAACTCCTTCTGTGTAAACACGTACTTGAGGCTCTTATGATCAGTGTAGATATCAACCTTCTCGCCGTACAAGTAGTGTCTCCATAGCTTCGAGGCAAAGATAACCGCTACGAGCTCTAGATCGTGGGTCGGATAATTCTTCTCATGCACTCTCAACTGTCGTGATGCATATGCTACTACCCGACCGTGCTGCATCAACACACATCCTAATCCCTTTCCGGATGCGTCACTGTAGATCAGAAATTCTCCTGACGACCCGTACCCACTGTGAGGATACGAGAACGTAACAACGTCCAGCCTACGCCGCAGTGTCGGCGGTAGAACGCTGTCCTAGGTCAATCATCTAACAATATAAAGGTACCTGTATAGTATATACACTCCGAATGGAGGTGACATAGCAATATACAGTCTCAATCACATCTAAAGCAGAATGAAAGATAGGAAGATAGATAGATAAATACTGGAAATGAAGGAAAAACTACATAAATACAACTAGAGAGTCTAAGTGTTTACTGACATAACAAATCAGAACATCCAGCTCAATACAAGACTCTAACACTGAAATAAAAGAATATATACAATCTAGATCTCAAATGACAGAAATAGAAAACCTAGACTAGGGAGCCTCAGTCTCTAAGCTAGTGGATCAGGCTGGAAATCTGGGTCGCACATGGCATCTACAGCTGCTCCAAAGTAGGTGTCTACGCAGGCCTCCTCCTCATCCTCTGTAATATTTTCAACAGGTCCAGTCAGGACGGGAGCGAGCATAAAACATCTCACGCAGTTCATATCGAGTTAGCAAATATAAAGCATACAATAGAGTAAAGTACATGAAATGCTGAAAGAAGAAGATATATGAAAAACAGTAGATATTTGATAACAAGAAATATCTAAATATGATAAGTAGGTACTGTAAGGAATATGTGATTTTAGAGCACAATATGGTTATATAAACGGGTTAGGTTATACAATAAAATGGGACTCCTTTGTACGTGGGTGTACAATGGACATATATAATTTCTTATACAATACGATTGATCACATAACCATTTCTACTCCCCCTCCCCAATCAATACACAAGGATCCAATTCAGTTATGTTACCTTATACAATGGCTTGTACAATGACTTGTACAATGGCTTGTACAATGGCTCAATATGATACTGAGAGTACAATATGCATAATGAGTGTACAATGATAAGGGTATTCAATAAATATAAGATGTAAGTGAAACGCACATCACAATATGTACTTAGTGAATACAAGGAGATAACATCTCAGAAGAAGATCCATATAGTACCAATCCGTGATAATGATCGTGTCAGCATCAAGTACAGTAATCTAGAGCAAGATTATAAATCCATACAAGTATGAAATGGTCAGAGAATGTACTCGCCTGATAACCTGAGTGTCTGAAGAGAATATACTGTCGGAAGAGTGGTGTCTGTCTCCTATAGAACAGTACAAGTCATTATGAGTCCAAAAATGATAATAAGATGCATTACAATGCATTCTAAATGAATTCTAGGTCAATCTAGGTCAAACCTAAGTTATACCAAGCTAAACTAGGTCATACTGAGTCACACTAGGACAATCAAGGTCACAGGAAATCAATCTAAGTCAAACTAGGTTAATCGGTATCAAAGGTTGACTTATAGTTGACTTTTAGTCAAAAAGTCAACTCTGGTCAACACTGAGTCAATCCTAGGTCAAACAAGTCACATGTTGACCAACTGTTGACTTTCAGTCAACTGGTCAACTCTGGTTTGGTTTTGGTCAAATCTGGTCGCTTAAAGGCTAAGTTTGACTCTCGGTTGACTTTTGTTGACTTTTGGTCAACATGGTCAACCGACGTCAAAACTAGTCTATGAGCACCATATTTGATCATTACCAACCAAGGAAACCAAGTTCTAACTCTATCTTAGACTCCAAACTCAAATACCCTATTTCTATGCATTACCTATATTACCTTACCAAGGTAAATACCAATACTTTGTCCAAAACCACTCTAACCTAGGAATACTAGCCCATGCTTCCTAGGATAGCTAGATACCATCCTATATTAATATTACCTACCAAGAAAACCTAGTATTTAGGTTATCTAAGTTATCTTATGGCACATGTTGGTTATCTACCCTTTACCTTGTCCTATACCTTACCAATATCACATATCACTCTCATATCTCCCTAACACTCACTCACACACAACACTCATGATACCATACTCACTTACTCATGGTCACACTAGGCTCTACCAATAGGTTTACATATAGGCTAACACTCATGCTCACCTATAGACTAGTAGCTATATATATATAGGCTCACTATATCCATATTTAGTCTCACACTCACAACTCATATATGAAAACATATAGGTTCTCCCATATAACCTCACACATATACTCAAAAGCTCACACACTACACTCTTAGGCTCACTAACACACACTCTTACTCACACACATATATATACATAGGCTCACAATCGTTTTGGTTCACTCTACACCCAAATCTAGACTCACACTCACATATATAAAGGCAACAGGATACATGTATATAGGACAGATTTGTGTGCTTGGAAGGGGCTGTATAGGACAGGATGTGGGGGTGATTATGTGGACAGGAAACAGGGTAACACATGAAGAAATCTGGACTGATTTTGTGGGGGAAATGAGGACTGAGTTTAGGGGTTTCCATGGCTTAACATGGGGCTAAGTTTGACTGATTTCAAAGGGGCAATTTGGACTGAAATAGGACAGTGATATAGGCTAAAGGGGACTACACATATACATGGACTGAATATTGTGCAACAAGGGCTGATATGGGTGATTTTCTGGACTGAAAATAGGCAAGTGACAGCCATATAGGGGGCTGCACATAGGGACTCCAACATGTGCAAAATTTGGACTGATATTGGTGGACTGTTAAGTGGTAGGTTTTGGGACAGTTGAAGGGCTGATATGAAGTGAAGGGGACAGCCACTTATAGGTGTTTTGATGGGCTTCTAACATGGGAATGGGGACAGCCAAGATAGGTGCAAAACTGGGCTATTGGGGACAGTGTAAAGGATGGTGTTTGGGGCAAAATCTGGACTGAAAATATGACACTATGTGGGGTGGTTTTAAGGGACTATCAAGGGCTATTATGGTGTCCAGTTTAGACTGAATTTGGGGTAAAGGGGGACTGCCATGAATGGTTGTTTAGGGAGCTGTTTTAGGCAGGTTTTGGTGTGGATTGGGGACTGTTAAAGACAGATTTCAGGGTCCTAAAGGTGGACTGATCTATGGGGTTTAAGGACTGAAAGTTGAGGCAATGTGGGACTTCTATGGGGGACTTCACATGGGACAGTAATAGGGTGCAAGGGGAACTGAAATTAGGACCTTGTTTTGGGGTTGGCTTTGCTGTGTTTGAGGGACAGATATGGGGACTGTTACATAGGATATAGGGGCTGCTCTCAGGTGGTGTGTAGGGGCAAAATTAGGCTGTCAAGTAGGGCCTTCCCTCCCCCTCATGGCACTGCACAGCAGTGCCTAACATGGCTGCTACTGCTGTGCTATTCACAGCAGTCCCCTGGGCTGTCCTGCCCCCTCTTCAAACTCTCCACCATCTCTCACCCTCTCTACACACAAACACTACATACAAATCAACTCCAAACCAATTTCTCATCTTCAATTCACCCTCTAACAAATCTCCTACTCCCATTCTCTCAAACACTTTCAAATCTCTTACCCTCTCTAACTCTCTCTATACACCAACACACACATACACATATAATCAAACACCACCTCTACACACTAACACACACACTATTCACCAAACTTGGCCGACCACATAACCATATCCACAATACAAGAACACACACATATATACCATAATATATATTCATATATATATAAACCATATTATATATATACAAATATGGATATATACATATAGAGATTGATATATATATCACCATATATATATATTCATAGATATAAACAATATGATACAATATGATACAATAAGATACATAGGAAAACTATTCCTAAACACATGAAAATCTGGGATTAAACATTAGACAACATCAAATCTATATATAGATAATTCCCCATGTGTCCAAGTAGGGGTTTTTCCACATGGACACAAACCAACACATAGGACACCTCTACAAGTGTCCAAATGGACACGAAATGGACACGAATGGACACAAAACCATGGGGTCATTCCTATGGGTTCAAAATAGACCTATATGCGTGAGGAAATGAAAAGGAGAAGGGATTTATACCTTCCGGTAGATCGAATCGAAGAAAAGCCTTCCCGGAGCGACACCGACACGTAGAGATTCCAAATGGACACAAACGAGCTCCGAATCCTTCCAAACTTGGCTAGCACCTTCCTTTCATGGAGTAGATGAGGAGAGAAGAAGATTTGGTGGAAGAAATGATGGATTTGGCGATGAAAATGGTAGGGATGCTCTCTAGAAATTTGGGGAAGAACAAGAGAGAGAAAATGAGATGGAAAAGTATGGAAATATCAAAGTGCTCATGCCTATCCCCTCCTAGAGGTGGCCGGCCACTAGAGGTCTGTTATGTGTATTTTTGCAATGCCTAAAATACCCCCCTCTAGCCTATTAACAATACATTACAAAGGGGGTTCAAGTCGGGGGCTAGTTTGGTTATTCTAACACACTAATCAAATAAATCCTAATCAAAATAAATTAGCCTAGTCACTAACTAAAATAAATGACATGTGGGCCATGGCTAACTAGTGTGTGGGTCCACTAAGGTCAACACTACCCCGGGTCCCCGTTTCAAGTCGGATTGAGATAAAATTCGAACCCGACTCAAATAACCCCAACATATTACAATAAATAAATAAATAATTTTAAAATAATAAAAATAAAAAAATGACAAAAATACCCCTGTTTCTAGAAACTGGAGGTGACAAATCTATCCACCTTAAAAGAATTTCGTCCTCGAAATTAAAACCAAACCATAGTAAAACATCAAAATCACAAGTCATGGCTAAAAATTAAAATGATCAAAATATCAAGAATCAAAGCATAAATTTAAATGACTAAATCTATAAACTTTAAAATCACACTCAAATAGAAGCTACAAGTCTATCCACCTTAAAAAAAAATCATCCAAAAAATTTTAAAACAAGGTAACCACAGAAAATCATACAAATCGATAATCGTATGCGTCTATCCAATCATCATGATACTCAGAATCTCTGTCATGCCAGTGAGCAATGCTACGATAATCACAGAGTCCTCAACCATGGTACATACCTCTAGAACTATGGTATTTTAAATTTTTGCATTGTCGCGCACTTGGCAGCAAAAACCTTAAATTTCCACACCCGAGAAATACGTCCATAGTTCGACTATATGTCCTCACTATGCCTGCTAGCATGACCCTAGAGGATTCTAAAATTTCATAATCGAGGCGACCTAGCCCAAACGACTTATCTCAGAAGAAAGTTAAATCATAAGGAAACACCAGATCGAACTTATCAACAATAAAAAACAGATAGGAATAGATGGAACTAAATTTTTAAGACAGAAATTGCAGAATTGAATCAAAGAACGGAACCTGCAACTAGATCTCCAACGGCATGAGCATCCTCGGCTGTCATGGCGAAAGCTCGCCCTGGCTGGCCTCCCTTGGCCAGCTGCTGATGCTGGACAAACCTCTGCTGCTGAGTCTGCAATGGTGGTCCCCTCTGCTGCCCTGCCGGAGCCCTAGCTCCTGATGCTACCTGAGCCAATGGTGTCGGGTTCTGGGGACACTCTCTACACTGATGCTCTGCTGACCCGCAAAGTAAACACATACCCAGTCTCTTCCTGCAATCGTTCCACCAATGGCCTGGCTTCTTGCAAAAGTTGCACACGGTGTCCTGCTGATACTGCACCTGTCTCTGATCCTGATACTGAACAGGCCTCTGCTAATGCTGATGTATCTGAGCCCTCGGCTGCTGGTACTGCTACTGAAACTGTATGCCAGGCATCGGCTGTTGATACTGCTGCTGAAACTGATGCTGAACGTGCGGCCTCTTGGCCGGTCCTCCGCTGCTGGTGCCCCCAACTGGGTCTCGTCCTCTCTTAAGCCTAAGCTCAAGATCATCCTCAGCCAGTAAAGCTCCCGTCAGAATCTCCTCGAATGTGGCATCCCTGTTGCCCTTGGTCAAGGACTTGACTTCCTTGACCAGACCCTTTCGGAACCTCTGGGCATTCGTCGCCTCGCTCAAACCCTCCACGAATCTGCTGAGGCGGCCGAACTCCCCAGCGTACTCCTCCACTGACAGGCTCCCCTGAACTAGGCTCTCAAACTGCGACTCTAAAGCTCTGAGCGCTGAATCTGGAAAGAATTTCTTCTTGAAGAAGCCCTTGAACTCCTCCCAAGTCTGTCCGGCTACCCCCACCCTGGGGTCCGACTGATACCAGGTGCGAGCAAGATCGCGCATCCGACTAGCTGCGGCCTCGATCTGAAGATCTGCTGGAATCCTGGCCAAGCGGAAGATCTCCTCTATATGCTCGATCCACTCATCGGCATATAGGATCCCCTCTGTGCCCAAAAAGTCTCTGGGGCTCATCTTCTGAAACTGCTCGATCCCCGGTGTCTTTGGCTGCTGCACCACTGGTCGGGCTGCAACTGTCGAAATGACCAACTCCATGCCTCTGTCCTGTCGAGCCTGCTGTCGGTCCATGAACTGCTGAAAATATACGAATATCTGAGCTGCGTCCACGTTTCCTATAGACGGCGGCTGCTGGAACGGTACCTCTGGAATGACTGGGTCCTGCCTCCGAACTGGTGAAGGCATACCCTCAGCTGTTGCTGCTGCTGAAGTCCCAATATGAGCAGAGGTGGCAGGAGCTGTAGCCTCCCGACCCTGCTGTACTGGCTGAGAGGTAGCAGTCCCCTCTACAGTATCCCCATGAATGGCACGCTGTAATCGTTTCTCCACCATCCTGAAGACAGATCAAACAAACAATTGCTGAGAATGAGTCAAAATAGCAAAGGAGGACAGTTATATTCAAGGAGAACAATATCAGCAAGAACTGAGATGGTATGAATATGATATGAGTTTTTCCTAGTGTGATTGAGTACCTTCAAAATATCCTAATCCTATTGCAGGCTGTAGTGATACTCTAGTTCGAATACCACTACATAAACTCGACCTGCATGGGCCACCACTAAAAACGTGTCACGACCCGCACCCACTGTGAGGATACGAGAACGTAACAATGCCCAGCCTACGTCGCAGTGTCGGCGGTAGAACGCTGTCCTAGGTCAATCATCTAATAATATAAAGGTACCTGTACAGTATATACACTCCGAATGGAGGTGACATAGCAATATACAGTCTCAATCACATCTAAAGCAGAATGAAAGATAGGAAGATAGATAGATAAATACTAGAAATGAAGAAAAAACCACATAAATACAACCAGAGAGTCTAAGTGTCTACTGACATAACAAATCAGAACATCCAGCTCAATACAAGACTCTAACACTGAAATGAAAGAATATATACAATCTAGATCTCAAATGACAGAAATAGAAAACCTAGACTAGGGAGCCTCGGTCTCTAAGCTAGTGGATCAGGCTGGAAATCTGGGTCACACATGGCATCTACAGCTGCCCCATAGTAGGTGTCTACGCAGGCCTCCTCCTCATCCTCTGTAATATTTTTAACAGGTCCAGTCAGGACGAGAGCGAGCATAAAACATCTCACGCAGTTCATATCGAGTTAGAAAATATAAAGCATGCAATAGAGTAAAGTACATGAAACGCTGAAAGAAGAAGATATACGAAAAACAATAGAGATTTGATAACAGAAAATATCTAAATATGATAAGTAGGAACTGTAAGGAACATGTGATTTTAGAGCACAATATGGTTATGTAAACGGGTTAGGTTATACAATAAAATGGGACTCCTTTGTACGTGGGTGTACAATGGATATATACCATTTCTTATACAATACGATTGATCATATAACCATTTCTACTCCCCCTCCCCAATCAATACACAAGGATCCAATTCAGTTACGTTACCTTATACAATGGCTTGTACAATGACTTGTACAATGGCTTGTACAATGGCTTGTACAATGGCTCAATGTGATACTGAGAGTACAATATGCACAATGAGTGTACAATGATAAAGGTATTCAATAAATACAAGATGTAAGTGAAACGCACATCACAATATGTACTTAATGAATACAAGGAGATAACATCTCAGAAGAAGATCCATATAGTACCAATCCGTGATAATGATCGTGTCAGCATCAAGTACAGTAATCTAGAGCAAGAATGTAAATCCATACAAGTATAAAACGGTCAGAGAATGTACTCGCCTGATAACCTAAATATCTGAAGAGAATATACTGTCCGAGGAGTGGTGTCTGTCTCCTATAGAAAAGTACAAGTCACTATGAGTCCAAAAATGATAATAAGATGCATTACAATATATTCTAAATGAATTTTAGGTCAATCTAGGTCAAACCTAAGTCATACCAAGCTAAACTAGGTCATACTGAGTCACACTAGGACAATCAAGGTCAAACAAGGTCACAGGAAATTTATCCAAGTCAAACTAGGTCAATCGGGGTCAAAGGTTGACTTACAGTTAACTTTTGGTCAAAAAGTCAACTCTGGTCAACACTGAGTCAACCCTAGGTCAAACAAGTCACATGTTGACCAACTATTGACTTTCAGTCAACTGGTCAACTCTGGTTTGGTTTTGGTCAAATCTGGTCGCTTAAAGGCTAAGTTTGACTCTTGGTTGACTTTTATTGACTTTTGGTCAACATGGTCAACCAACGTCAAAACTAGTCTATGAGCACCATATTTGATCATTACCAACCAAGGGAACCAAGTTCCAACTCTATCTTAGACTCCAAACTCAAATACCCTATTTCTATGTATTACCTATATTACCTTACCAAGGTAAATACCAATACTTTGTCCAAAACAACTCTAACCTAGGAATACCAGCCTATGCTTCCTAGGATAGCTAGATACCATCCTATATTAATATTACCTACCAAGAAAACCTAGTATTTAGGTCATCTAAGTTATCTTATGGCACATGTTGGTTATCTACCCTTTACCTTGTCCTATACCTTACCAATATCACATATCACTCTCACATCTCCCTAACACTCACTCACACACGACACTCATGATACCATACTCACTTACACATGGTCATACTAGGCTCTACCTATAGGTTTACATATAGGCTAACACTCATGCTCACCTATAGACTAGTAGCTATATATATATAGGCTCACTATATCCATATTTAGTCTCACACTCACAACTCATATATGAAAACATATAGGTTCTCCCATATTACCTCACACATATACTCAAAAGCTCACACACTACACTCTTAGGCTCACTAACACACACTCTTACTCACACACATATATATACATAGGCTCACAATGGTTTTGGTTCACTCTACACCCAAATCTAGACTCACACTCACATATATAAAGGCAACAGGATACATGTATATAGGACAGATTTGTGGGCTTGGAAGGGGCTGTATAGGACAGGATGTGGGGGTGATTATGTGGACAGGAAACATGACAACACATGAAGAAATCTGGACTGATTTTGTGGGGGAAATGAGGACTGAGTTTAGGGGTTTCCATGGCTTAACATGGGGCTAAGTTTGACTGATTTCAAAGGGGCAATTTGGACTGAAATAGGACAGTGATATAGGCTAAAGGGGACTACACATATACATGGACTGAATATTATGCAACAAGGGCTGATATGGGTGATTTTCTGGACTGAAAATAGGCAAGTGACAGCCATATAGGGGGCTGCACATAGGGACTCCAACATGTGCAAAATCTGGACTGATATTGGTGGACTGTTAAGTGGTAGGTTTTGGGACAGTTGAAGGGCTGATATGAAGTGAAGGGGACAACCACTTATAGGTGTTTTGATGGGCTTCTAACATGGGAATGGGGACGGCCAAGATAGGTGCAAAACTGGGCTATTGGGGACAGTGTAAAGGATGGTGTTTGGGGCAAAATCTGGACTGAAAATATGACACTATGTGGGGTGGTTTTAAGGGACTATCAAGGGCTATTATGGTGTCCAGTTTAGACTGAATTTGGGGTAAAGGAGGACTTCCATGAATGGTTGTTTAGGGAGCTGTTTTAGGCAGGTTTTGGTGTGGATTGGGGACTGTTAAAGACAGATTTCAGGGTCCTAAAGGTGGACTGATCTATGGGGTTTAAGGACTGAAAGTTGAGGCAATGTGGGACTGCTATGGGGGACTTCACATGGGACAGTAATAGGGTGCAAGGGGGAACTGAAATTAGGACCTTGTTTTGGGGTTGGCTTTGCTGTGTTTGAGGGACAGATATGGGGACTATTACATAGGATATAGGGGCTGCTCTCATGTGGTGTGTAGGGGCAAAATTAGGCTGTCAAGTGGGGCCTTTCCTCCCCCTTATGGCACTGCACAGCAGTGCCTAACATGGCTGCTACTGCTGTGCTATTTACAGCAGTCCCCTGGGCTGTCCTGCCCCCTCTCCAAACTCTCCACCATCTCTTACCCTCTCTACACACAAACACTACATACAAATCAACTCCAAACCAATTTCTCACCTTCAATTCACCCTCTAACTAATCTCCCACTCCCATTCTCTCAAACACTTTCAAATCTCTTACCCTCTCTAACTCTCTATACACCAACACACACATACACATATAATCAAACACCACCTCTACACACTAACACACACACTATTCTCCAAACTTGGCCGACCACATAACCATATCCACAATACAAGAACATACACATATATACCATAATATATATTCATATATATATATATATAAACCATATTATATATATACAAATATGTATATATACATATAGAGATTGATATATATATCACCATATATATATATATTCATAGATATAAACAATATGATACAATAAGATACATAGGAAAACTATTCCTAAATACATGAAAATCTGGGACTAAACATTAGACAACATCAAATCTATATATAGATAATTCCCCATGTGTCCAAGTAGAGGTTTTCCCACATGGACACAAACCTACACATAGGACACCTCTACAAGTGTCCAAATGGGCACGAAATGGACACGAATGGACACAAAACCATGGGGGTCATTCCTATGGGTTCAAAATAGACCTATATGCATGAGGAAATGAAAAGGAGAAGGGATTTATACCTCCCGGTAGATCGAATCGAAGAAAAGCCTTCCCGGAGCGACACCGACACGTAGAGATTCCAAATGGACACAAACGAGCTCCGAATCCTTCCAAACTTGGCTAGCACCTTACTTTCATGGAGTAGAGGAGGAGAGAAGAAGATTTGGTGGAAGAAATGATGGATTTGGAGATAAAAATGGTAGGGATGCTCTCTAGTGGGGAAGAACAAGAGAGAGAAAATGAGACGGAAAAGTATGGAAATATCAAAGGGCTCATGCCTATCCCCTCCTAGAGGTGGCCGGCCACTAGAGGGCTGCTATGTACATTTTTGCAATGCCTAAAATACCCCCCTCTAGCCTATTAACAATACATTACAAAGGGGGTTCAAGTCGGGGGCTAGTTTGGTTATTCTAACACACTAATCAAATAAATCCTAATCAAAATAAATTAGCCTAGTCACTAACTAAAATAAATGACATGTGGGCCATGGCTAACTAGTGTATGGGTCCACTAAGGTCAACACTACCCCGGATCCCCGTTTCAAGTCGGATTGAGATGAAATTCGAACCCGACTCAAATAACCCCAAAATATTACAATAAATAAATAAATAATTTTAAAATAATAAAAATAAAAAAAATAACAAAATACCCCTGTTTCTGGAAACTGGGGGTGACAGGCCCGATGGTAGTGTCATGATCGGTGCTGTGGTTAATCGCTTCTTCAACTCGTCAAAAGCGGCTTGACACTCGTCTGTCCATACAAACTCCTGATCCTTGCAAGTCAATCGAGTCATAGGCCCCGCTATTCGGAAGAAATCTTCTACGAACCGACAGTAGTAACCCGCAAGTCCGAGGAAACTTTTCACCTCAGAAGCTGATGTGGGAGCGGGCCATGATTTGACTGCTGTGATCTTCTCTGGGTCTACTGATATACCATCGCCCGTAACAATATGACCAATGAATGATACCTCCTTGAGAAAGAAATCACACTTGCTAAGCTTCGCAAAAAGTCGCTCATTCCTCAATGTTCCCAAAACTATCCGTAGATGCTGCTCATGCTCGTCTTGACTCTTGGAGTAAATCAAGATATCGTCTATAAAGACTACTACAAATTTGTCCAAGTACTGGTGAAAGATCTTGTTCATTAAATTCATGAAAACTGCGGGAGCGTTGATCAAACTGAAAGGCATGACCAAGAACTCGTAGTGTCTATACCTCGATCGAAAGGCCGTCTTAGCAATGTCTTTCTTCCGAACCTTCAATTGGTGATAGCCTGATCGTAAGTCAATCTTGGAGAATACTTTTGCTCCACTCAACTGATCAAATAGATCGTCTATATGCGGCAAGGGATACTTGTTCTTCCCCGTCACTGTATTCAATGCTCTGTAGTCAATGCACATGCGCACTGTCCCGTCTTTCTTAGGCACAAAAAGAATGAGTGCTCCCCATAGTGACGCACTGGCAAGAATAAATCCCTTCTCTAATAAGTCATCAATCTGCGTCTTCATCTCTACCAACTCCTTGGGTGCCAGACGATATACTCGAGATGATATAGGCTCGGCTCCGAGAATAAGCTCAAAAGAAAACTCAATATCTCGGTCAGGTGGTAGTCCTGGCAATTCCTCAGGGAATACATCCTCGAACTCGGTAATAATAGGTGCTGAGGGGTGTCATGCATCATCATATGTGTTCCCGATGTGGGTGCATCACAACTATCTCCGTCTTCTTTGGTGAACTCAAACACTGCCGCATCCGGTGGTCTAAAGATAATACTGCTCCTATGGCAGTCTATGAGAGCGAAATGCTGGCTCAACCAGTCCATTCCAAGAACCACATCAAATGTTGGCATAGGGAATACAAGAAGTCGTGCCATCATCTCTCTGCCATTTATCGCTATAGGACAAAGTCTATAAACACCACTAACAGGTACAACTCCTCCTCCCGTGAGGATTTTAACATTCTTAGCTAAAGGTGTGATGGGAATGCTGTGTCTAGTGGCAAAACTAGTGGCTATAAATGAATGTGTGGCTACAGTATCAAATAATGTAATAGTAGGAAAAGATGCAACTAAAACCATACCTGCTATAACTTCCGTCTCTGTCTCTATATCCTCAACAGCAAGTAAGAATACCTGCCCATAATTTTGTCCTGGGCTCTGAGCTCTGGCCTTGTTGTACTGTACGCCTTGGTGAGGCAATGGTGGACGAGGTGCTCTTGCTATGGGACGTGGTGCCGGAAGAGCTGGGGCTGTGGGTCTCAGGTTCTACCGAGCTTGTACTATTGCATGTTGCTCCGGACAGTCCTTGAGCATGTACTGATTGGATCCACATCTCAAGCATAATCCAAGGCGAGTCCTGCAGTCGTTCTGGAGATGTCCCTGTTTTTTGCAGTAATAGCAAACGAGCTTCTGATAAGGTGAGGGCCTCTGCTGGAACTGCCTGTGGCCCTCCTAATAGGTCCACTCTGAGTAGCTCGGGCTGGTGTAGCTGCTGGTGTATGACGCCTCGATGTCTACTGTTGTTCCTTGCGAAGAATCTCCTGAGCACGAGCTTCTTCCAAGACAGCTGAATGAGAGACTCGAGACTGGGTAGTCGTATAAGACTTGAGCTCTGGTGCAAGCCCCTGGTAAAATCTCCTCGCCTTTTCTAACTCTGTCGGAATCAATCCTGCACCAAATCGACTCAGGCGATTGAACTCCAAGTCATACTCATCAACTGTCATATTCCCTTGCTTCAGATGAAGGAACTGGTCATAGAGACCATCTCGAACATGAATAGGGAAGAATCTCTCATAAAATGCATCATAGAACTGCTTCCAGGTGATCCCAGTGCCTAATCGTCTCTCTTCCGCCTTCCACCAGTGGTGAGCATTGTCTTCTAACAGTAAGTCCACTGCTGTCATCTAATCTCGAGCTGGCAAATGGGATGCCTTCAGTAGCTTCTCGGTACTAGTAAGCCACTGTGACACCTCTAATGGCTTTTCCGTCGCTCTAAAGGCTTTGGGGTTCATATCTGTAAAAATTTTGATAGAGCCTTCATAGGGATGCAGAGCCGGTGCTGGTATTGGTACTGGAGGTGGTTGTGGAGGTCTAGCCATAGCTGCCATCATCGTCTGTCTCATCAGCTCAGTCTGCTGCCACTGAGCCTGCATCATGGCATACATAAACTGAGTAGTAGGGCTCCCATCAGTCGGTGGTGGGGGCATCTGAGGTCCCGACTCTGGGGGAAACTGCTGAGGGAATGGTGGTGGTGGAGGTAGTGGTACATTCCCTCATGCTGGCAAGGTAGTAGTCTGTCCAGCCTGGCTGCCTAGAGGTGCAGTGACCGCTGGGTACTGCGTCGTCGGTGTCGTAGTAGGCTACGACAGTCCTGGCTGGTAGGGTGTCACTGGAGTCATGGAAGGATTATGTCCCTCCGAAGTAGTCTCCTCACCTGATGTGAGGGCCAAGGCAGAAGTGCCTCCGCTTCGTAGATTCATACTGTTGGCACGAGAAAGATAAGTTGATATTAGGAATGATTAGATATGAAGTAATTCGAATAATCAAGAAAGTTTCGAAAAGATTGGAAGTCAAGAGATAGTAGTAGTTCTGGATGAGATATTCCTATTCCTATATGCAGGCTTGTTGGGCACAGTCATGTAACCCAACAATATTAAATCAGACCTGCATAGGCTACCACAAAAACATGTAACGCTCCAGTCCCAAAATACGTAGGACCGAGTACGTGAACATGTCAGCTGTACACATACGAAGAATACTCTAATATATATAATCCTCGTATATGCACATAAGCTGTAAATAAATAACTACATGCCAGAATAACATATCTAATCTCATCACAACTCAACACAGAAGATAATAAAGTCCAAATGAATAAAGCAGAGTATCAAAAGATAGCCGGGTGAACATACTCGCTCCAAACAGCTATGAAAAATAGTCTCACAAGATCGGAGTCCAACCTCCGCAAAATAGAAAGAAAAGAGATGTAAAATAATATCCACTAATGTCTCATATATAGAATAGACTAGAAATCAGTAGTGACTGCCTCGTCATCGATGTAAGATAGCTCCAATGCCGCTCTGTACTCCTGTGGAAAATCGGCTAAACCTGGAGAGATAACCAGGTCCTCTGGGGACATAGCAAGATACAAGAAAACACCATGTCATATAAACTGTGATAATATAATAAGAGAAAAGGTATGCATGCAATCGGGTTCCTGACCATTTTACTGTGAATATGCAGTTGAGATACAATCCTTCGACGCATGAGCCCTGACTATAAATGGGATCGACATAGTTCCCATAAAGGGTACCAGGGGCCTATGTCCATAACGCTCGGGAAGTGTCAGAGGGCACCATGTGTATGGAGCTACGTCCATAATGCTCTGGAAAACGTCAGAGGGCGCCTGGAGCCTGCGTCTCCGGAGGAGCGCGCAGGTAATCAAGGAAGTGCAAAGAAGCCCATAAGTCAGGTATTGTTTTCCCCATCCAATGCCTAGTATCATCATCTCCATGAATGATATGAACCTCTAGTAACCGCCAAGTCTTCTAACATGCAATACTATTGTTAGTTACTCCTATCCGTCGCACGCTCCAAACGTATCGGTGGCCGGCCGACTACGCGGATACATGTCCTACATGTGACTCACACCACGTGATACAACAGGTGTCAAGGCCGTATGAGATATACCAATACCTCAACATCAATGGGTGGTCACTAGACTAAGTCAATGCAAGAGAAATAAATAAGGCAAGGTAAACGACCGATAGAGTCGCTTGAACCCAAGTGTGACTTGGACGCACAGTTTAAATATCAAGAAACAAAATGCTGATAATAAAAACTGAAAATAAGAAAAATAATAATCACAGAGTAAGGTGGCAAGGTATCTTGCCTGATGGTGCAAAGTGGCAAGTCCAAGTAATCACAATGTCAGCCAAGAAACGTCACAATCTCTAAACAACTCCAGACGCTGAAACAAACATCAAAAATTATCTCGGTGAAGAAGATATACCTAGGAAATGCCTATCCAAAAGTCTAATTCTGGAACAGGGGCAAAATCATAATTTTGGGTTAAAACGATATCCGCCGTTGTACCCGCTTTGCACCGAAATACGTGCCAAAGTCTGTCACGCCCCAGTCCCAAAATATGTGGGACCGAGCCACGTGGCATTGGCCAGCTACGTATTCAACCAGACTCTAGTCCGACTAGAATACGTATAAGCTGTTCGAAATGGTGTAACTAACACTACATCAACTCTATATCTCAATCCAAGTAACAGAAAATATAAGAAAGGGAAATATGAATACTAGTCTGCAGCCCAATAATCATACTTGCCCGAATGGACTCGAAAGAGTAACATGAGTCTATAAACACTAGGCTACTAGGCAGATACAAATAACAGTAAATGAAATATATAACTCCGAAAGAATGAATACCTGTAATGAAATGGATGTCATCAACAATCCAGCAAGCAGCTCAACAGAACCTACTCAGCTAACCTGGAAGGAAATCAGGTCCTCAGAGGGACGCAACAAGGTACATAATATACATGCCAAAAGTACGACAGTAAAGGGTGATATGATAAAAATAAAATAAGACAGAAATAAATGGGTGAACTACCGTAACCAACTAGTATGAAATGCAATTTAAGAAACATCACTCGAACACGTGGGCTGTCACGGTGTAATCCGGAATTCTGATACGGAACTCCGGTAACTATGAGAATCCGCAGTTCCGATAAGGAACTGTGGTAACTATGAAATATCCGCAGCTCTGGTAATGAGGCAGCGGTAACTCTGTGGGAAAGTAGCCCAAGCGCACGGTGTATGTTTCTCCCCGCCCATGTGACTTCACGAATCGTACCTACGAGTCGCTCGGTCAGACATCTAGCTAGTACAACGAGTCATAAATAGAATAGTAGGAGTGCACACATATCAAAGTCATCGTCCTAGAATCAACTCGAATCTCCGTACAATAAGATGTAGGAAGTACGAAAATCTGTCAATAATGTACTATCACATGAATGTTTCCTAGGGTCAAAGTGTAGCCCGCAACGAATTGTCACGGTATCGCAAATATAAATGTCTAGGTTCAATACCCGATGACGCTAACGGCCATCGGCACCCGAATGTGATTCGGACGCGAATTATCGAATGCGGCCCTAGGTATTGCAATATATACTCATAAATAAATATTTAAGAATTTTAAATAATGTAACTGAAGTACAAAAATGGTAAGGTACACTTGCCTGTCTCTGGTCACTGAAGAGGAATAGTTGGTCCAAAGTCCAATTCCGAAGCGTCCAAAGAGTCTGAAGAGCCTATATAATAATTTATGAATTAATTAATTAACTGCTACAAGAATTACCTACTTATAACAATACTCATGGCTTATTGGCTAAAAGTTGTATTAGGGTTTGATGGTCCAAATATATATATATATATATATATATATATTTTTTAAGCTATATCAAATTACTCTAAGTTTATGAAATACAATGCAATAAAAATAAAATAAAATAAAAACCCAAAAGAAAACTTCACAGTACACTACGTAGGCTTTGAACCCAATCCCTCCCCACTTAACAACCCAACATTCAACCAGTGTGCTAGTTCTCACTAATTTTAGAACATTAACATTTATAACTTAAAACATGGAGCTTCCTAATGAACACAACTAGACAAAAACCACCAACAGCACACACAAAATTCCTCCTTACCTTGTATACTTATTTTTTTTTCCACTCCCTAGATTCGAACCTGAGACCAAACGCATACTATCCCCTCCACCAACCAGTTGAGCTAATGTTCCTTGCTGTTAGATTTAGGCATCTTATCCTTATCAATCCTTCGACCAATGTTCTCCTCTTCCCAACGTACAACATACTAAAAGTTTTTTTTTTTTTTTTTTTTTTTTTTTTTTTTGAAATCCCACTCACACACACAATTGGGAGGCTCGAACCTTGCCGGCCCCTCCGGGTGTCCGCTCTAATACCACTAGGCTAGAGAGCTCGGACTTTTAATTACTACTTAGCATATGTCCACATTTGACATTTCCAACGCCTATATACCAGCATTCATCATATATATATATTTCCCATAATCCTTTCCTTCATCCTCCAACATATTCCATAACTATTTGATATAAGAATCAACTTACGTTACATAAAAATATGAAAATTTCTGTCATACAACAAGTAATTATATCCTCAGCAATAATTTTTTTTTTGTTCCCAGTCACTTTTGTTCCCAGGCCACATACAAACTCCACACTTAAGCATGGTCTAATTGTTAAAATGGAAGGAGCACCAACACATATAAATTTTCTTACTCCCTTGTTCCTTCCAAAAGTAATTCATTGCTTGCCCCTACAACAGTATACCAACATTACTTTTTATGTTGAACCATGCATCTCTATATAGTATAAGGAAAACATGGTATCATTTTCCCCCATTATCACAGCACCTGGGTGTCCCTAACGTAAGCCATCCGTGCTCCTTATTTCTAATACAAAACTTCTCACAACATACTACGTAGCTACAACATCATATGCAATATACATCCTTCTTAATCAAAATGAATGCCACAAAAATTTAGTTCAGAAACTTCTACTGTTACTAACATAATTGCTCGCAACAGAACACATGGAAAAGGGAAGGGAGTACCTCGCTCGAATAGCCGGGGCTCGTCGAGCCGCAAAAATGTTAATGACTGAAGGCAAGGGAAGAAGCTGCCCGAAAGGAATGCGACTCTCGTGCGAATGGTGCCTGTTGCAGCCTCACACGCTGTGATCGCTCGCACGCCGGCGCTGTCCGAGTGGGACGTCGGCGACTATCGACGGAAGATGGAGGGAGAAAAAAATGTGAGGTGATTGTGTAGGCGGCTAGGGTTGAGAACAAGCACATATATATATGAGAAGGAAGTTAGGGTTTTAGAATGAATTTCAAAGGAGAGGGGGTCGGCCTGTAGGCGTGAGCCTGGCTGCCAATCCTCTCAATTTCTAAGTAGGCCCTACGGGTGTTTAAGAAATTTGGGTTTAAAGAGAATAGTTATTATAGACCAAGCTCCTTATATAATTAGGTTTAAGAATTACTAGTATCAACCAAGGGTGACTCTAGCATAATTTAATGGTAAAATTTATTCTAACATTCATATAACCAGATTAATAAGAGTAGATAAAATATATTATAATATTACTATTAGAAATATATGTTTATCTCTCTGTAAAAATCTATACACACATATGTTTAAGGAAAAGCTCACAACAATAATTTAAAGAAAATATATAAGTTTTTTTCTCATAAATAAATAATATAATAATTACGTTAAAAAAAATTGGGGGGCTCACATCCTCTCCCCCTTAGGAAATTTCGTCCCCGAAATTAAAATGATGGCCCGATTTGGAAAAACGAGATTTAAGGAACATTACGATATTCAAAATACAGTACGTAAATTCATACCTCCATCCTCGAACAAGTGAGAAAAACGCTCCCGAATAGAGTCCTCGCGCTCCCAAGTTGACTCGCCCGAAGAATGATACTTCCAAGCGACTCGGACGAGTCGAATCGTCTGCCCCCTCAAAACTTTCTCGCTGCGGTCGACAATCGCGACAGGCTGCTCCAAATATGACAAGCTCGGCCCAACTGTAATCTCTGAATGGTCCAGCACGTGGATAGGGTCGGCCACGTGTCTTCTCAACTGCGATACGTGAAAAACGTCGTGCACTCCCTCAAGTGACGGGGGTAATGCTAGACGATAAGCCACCTCACCAACTCGCTCCAGAATATCAAAGGGCCCGATGTACCTCGGACTCAACTTGCCTTTACTGCCAAATTTGATAGTTCCCCGAGTCGGTAATATCCTCAAAAACACGTGGTCGCCCTCCTTGAACTCCAAGGGTCGACGATGCGCATCCACCCGGTGCTTCTGTCTATCCTGTGCCGCTCTGAGGTGACTCTGAATCTTCTTCACCTTTTCCACTGTCTGCGTCACCAACTCTGGACCAAGTATCTGACGTTCTCCGACATCACTCCAACAAACTGGAGACCTGCACTTCCTGCCGTAAAGTACCTCGAAGGGTGCCATCTGTATGCTCTCCTGGTAACTGTTGTTATAGGAGAATTCGACCAAATGTAGGTGATCCTCCCAAGATCCTCCAAAGTCTAACATGCATGCCCTCAGCATATCCTCAAGTATCTGGATCGTACGCTCTGATTGTCCGTCAGTCTGTGGATGATAAGCGGTGCTAAATTTGAGGCGAGTTCCCAAACTATCTTGCATGCTCCTCCAAAAATGTGAAGTGAATCTGGAATCTCGATCCGACACGATACTCACTGGCACTCCGTGCAAACGCTCTGTCTGCCGCATGTATAAATCGGCAAGGATCTCTGTCGATTGCCTAATTCTGAAGGGCAAAAAATGTGCTGACTTGGTGAGTCGATCCACGATGACCCAAACTGCATCCTTCCCACTGGGGCTCCTCGGGAATCCAGTGATGAAGTCCATCGCGATGTGTTCCCACTTCCACTCAGGAATGGAAAGCGGCTGCAATAGTCCTGCAGACCTCTAGTTCTCGTTCTTGACCTGTTGACAGACCAAGCATCTCGCTACAACTCGAGCGATCTCTCTCTTCATTCCATGCCACCAGTAATGCTGACGCAAATCTCTGTACATCTTCGTACCTCCAGGATGAATAGAATATATCGAGCTATGCGCCTCTGCCATCAACTCCTGGCATAGCTCTCCACTCGGAACGCATAGGCGATCTCCACACCTTAACGTTCCATCCTCATGAATCCGTAGTCCTGTCTGCTCGTCGGCCTCGGTCCTCTCCCGGAGTCTCCTGAATCTTGCATCTGTAGGTAGTACGGCCTTGATCCTCTCAGCCAAAGATGACTGTACTCCAAGTGTAGATAACTGTCCATCCATACCTGGCAATACGACCTCAATCCCCAACTCTTGGAGATCCTCCAATAAATGACGCTGAGTCGTCAAAAAGTATGCTGTAGGTTTCCTGCTCAAAGCATCCGCCACGACATTCGCTTTTCCCGGATGGTACTGCAACTCGATCTCAAAGTTTTTTATCAGCTCTAGCCAACATCTTTGCCTCATGTTCAGCTCCTTCTGCGTGAAGACGTACTTCAGGCTCTTGTGATCAGTAATTATCTCTACCCGCTCTCCATAAAGGTAGTGCCTCCATAGCTTTAGTGCAAAAATCACTGCAGCTAGCTCCTAATCGTGTGTCGGGTAGTTCTTCTCGTGGATCCTCAACTGTCTCGATGCGTAGGCCACAACCTTTCCATGCTATATTAGTACACATCCTAATCCGCTCCCGGATGCATCGCTGTACACCACAAATCCTCCAGATCCTGAGGGCAATGTTAAGATAGGTGTTGACGTCAGACACTTCTTTAGCTCATCAAATGCCGTCTGACACTCCTCTGTCCAGATGAACTCCTGATCCTTACGCGTAAAATGCGTCATAGGCTCAGCAATTCTTGAAAAGTTTTCTACGAACCTCAGTTAGTATCCGACAAGTCTGAGAAAACTCCTGACCTCCGTGGCTGATGTCGGTGCTGGCCAAGTCTTCACTGCTTCAATCTGGATCCACCGCTAATCCATCTCCCGTAATGATATGCCCAAGGAATGATACCTCGCTCATACAGAACTCACACTTACTGAGCTTGGCATATAGTCTTTCTTTCCTCAAGGTCTCTAACATGATCCTAAGATGCTTCTCATGCTCCTCGTGGCTCTTAGAGTACACCAAAATGTCGTCGATGAACACCACCACGAACTTATCCAAGTATTGGTAGAACACCTTATTCATCTGACTCATGAACACTGCTGGCGCATTGGTTAAACCAAACGGCATCACAAGATACTCATAGTGCCCATGCTTCGTCCGGAAGGCCGTCTTCGGAATATCCTCCTTTCGCACCTTGATCTGGTGATAACCTGACATGAGGCCGGTCTTCGAAAACACACATGCATCGCTCAATTGATCAAACAATAATCTATACATGGCAGAGAATACTTGTTCTTCGTAGTCACTGCATTCAATCATTGTAACTAATACACAACATATCAATCCTTCCTCATTCGACATGAACAAGTTCGAAGATTTCCATGGTAAAACATTCATCATGATAAAACCTTGGTTCTCTATCTCTGTTATCTGGAGCTTCAGTTCATACAAACTGATCATGCTCCTACTCCCTCTTAAACCTGGTCATCCCTTTCCTAGTTCTTCTAAGATATCATCATGAACAACCCAAATCCTAGCATCCCTTCTATATCTGACATGTTCTATGTCTATGGTTCCCAAGTTATAATTCAACTCTCTCATATGTTTTTCTCCAACATCCATTTAAGCCTCAAGTTAACCATTTATCTCTCTTGATCTTGTAGCTCTTCCCTATATCTTGTGTTTATCGTATTTTCTCATGTTAAGCTTAGCCATAGATTCAAAGTCCCATATAGATTCTCTCGTACTTGATTTACAAATAGTAGCTTGTTTGCACCTTACATTATTACTCCCTTGTCATGATTTCTATCTTTATCACATACTTAATCTACTCTCAAATGATCCCTTAAACTTTTATCGGCATTCTTAATCCTTAATCTATTTCTACTTAGTCCCTCAATCTGTTATCCTTTAAATACTGCTATCCATCATTCTTTTATATTCTCTTATTACAACAGTAATCCAATGTTATCTTGTAAATGTTCATACTCAGTAACGATTTTCAGAAACTCATCTTAGGTATAGGTCACCCACTATTTCGTCCAGGTTAATCCTCTACCTAATCCTTATCTTTAGCCAATGCCATACATCAATTCTTATTTCCTCAATTTCTATCATTAATACTCTGTGTTATCCAAATATAAAAATTGGTATCATCCATACATGAGTTTACTTGAAATTCTAATATTAGAAAACTTTCTCCAAGGTTAGAGTCTTACGTTTCCATATTCTTAAGTCCTTGTCACACTTACTCATACTACCATGGACTGTAGCTAACCCTAACAACTAACTTTGCTTTACCATAGATCATCACACATTACTTTAACTTTTATCATTCAATAAATACTTCTAACCACCAATACTTCCAGATCACTTCTAACTCATGTAAATGGATAGATTTTATCTCATTCTAGCATCCCGTTGTTATTGGGTGCAAGTCATACTCCAACCTTAGACCATCAGTTCTTTCTAGCTCAGCATCTGGAAAACTATCTACTCTAACCCTTCTTAACATGGATAACTATCTTCTTACAAAATATTCAATCAAGTGTTCCTTCTTTGTCTTGGCGAGGATATACATCCGGGGATAATTACCACGCACGAATGTCCGTCTCTCCGAAATAGTAGGAGAAGACGAGAAACAAAAATAGCAATATCAAGGGAGGATGAACGAATTCAATTATGAAGTTCAAGGAGGATAATCAAACACAAGGGAAGTTTTCAAATCAGCTGTGGATTGAGATCCTATTAAATCTTAATCTTAATTGCAGGCTCGCTCAGTACAATAATGTAACTGAAACGACAAATCGAGACCTGCATGGGCCACCACAAAAACCATGTCACGCCCCAGTCCCAAAATATGTGGGACCGAGCCACGTGGCATTGGCCAGCTACATATTCAACCAGACTCTAGTCCGACTAGAATACGTATAAGCTGTTCGAAATGGTGTAACTAACACTACATCAACTCTATATCTCAATCCAAGTAACAGAAAATATAAGAAAGGGAAATATGAATACTAGTCTGCAGCCCAATAATCATACTTGCCCGAATGGACTCGAAAGAGTAACATGAGTCTATAAACACTAGGCTACTAGGCATATACAAATAACAGTAAATGAAATATATAACTCCGAAAGAATGAATACCTGTAATGAAATGGATGTCATCAACAATCCAGCAAGCAGCTCAACAGAACCTACTCAGCTAACCTGGAAGGAAACCAGGTCCTCAGAGGGACGCAACAAGGTACATAATATACATGCCAAAAGTACGACAGTAAAGGGTGATATGATAAAAATAAAATAAGACAGAAATAAATGGGTGAACTATCGTAACCAACTAGTATGAAATGCAATTTAAGAAACATCACTCGAACACGTGGGCTGTCACGGTGTAATCTGGAATTCTGATACGGAACTCCGGTAACTATGAGAATCCGCAGTTCCGATAAGGAACTGTGGTAACTATGAAATATCCGCAGCTCTGGTAATGAGGCAGCGGTAACTCTGTGGGAAAGTAGCCCAAGCGCACGGTGTATGTTTCTCCCCGCCCATGTGACTTCACGAATCGTACCTACGAGTCGCTCGGTCAGACATCTAGCTAGTACAACGAGTCATAAATAGAATAGTAGGAGTGCACACATATCAAAGTCATCGTCCTAGAATCAACTCGAATCTCCGTACAATAAGATGTAGGAAGTACGAAAATCTGTCAATAATGTACTATCACATGAATGTTTCCTAGGGTCAAAGTGTAGCCCGCAACGAATTGTCACGGTATCGCAAATATAAATGTCTAGGTTCAATACCCGATGACGCTAACGGCCATCGGCACCCGAATGTGATTCGGACGCGAATTATCGAATGCGGCCCTAGGTATTGCAATATATACTCATAAATAAATATTTAAGAATTTTAAATAATGTAACTGAAGTACAAAAATGGCAAGGTACACTTGCCTGTCTCTGGTCACTGAAGAGGAATAGTTGGTCCAAAGTCCAATTCCGAAGCGTCCAAAGAGTCTGAAGAGCCTATATAATAATTTATGAATTAATTAATTAACTGCTACAAGAATTACCTACTTATAACAATACTCATGGCTTATTGGCTAAAAGTTGTATTAGGGTTTGATGGTCCAAATATATATATATATATATATATATATATATATATATATATATATATATATATATATATATATATTTTAAGCTATATCAAATTACTCTAAGTTTATGAAATACAATGCAATAAAAATAAAATAAAATAAAAACCCAAAAGAAAACTTCACAGTACACTACGTAGGCTTTGAACCCAATCCCTCCCCACTTAACAACCCAACATTCAACCAGTGTGCTAGTTCTCACTAATTTTAGAACATTAACATTTATAACTTAAAACATGGAGCTTCCTAATGAACACAACTAGACAAAAACCACCAACAGCACACACAAAATTCCTCCTTACCTTGTACACTTATTTTTTTTTTCCACTCCCTAGATTCGAACCTGAGACCAAACGCATACTATCCCCTCCACCAACCAGTTGAGCTAATGTTCCTTGCTGTTAGATTTAGGCATCTTATCCTTATCAATCCTTCGACCAATGTTCTCCTCTTCCCAACGTACAACATACTAAAAGTTTTTTTTTTTAATTACTACTTAGCATATGTCCACATTTGACATTTCCAACGCCTATATACCAGCATTCATCATATATATATATTTCCCATAATCCTTTCCTTCATCCTCCAACATATTCCATAACTATTTGATATAAGAATCAACTTACGTTACATAAAAATATGAAAATTTCTGTCATACAACAAGTAATTATATCCTCAGCAATAATTTTTTTTTTTGTTCCCAGTCACTTTTGTTCCCAGGCCACATACAAACTCCACACTTAAGCATGGTCTAATTGTTAAAATGGAAGGAGCACCAACACATATAAATTTTCTTACTCCCTTGTTCCTTCCAAAAGTAATTCATTGCTTGCCCCTACAACAGTATACCAACATTACTTTTTATGTTGAACCATGCATCTCTATATAGTATAAGGAAAACATGGTATCATTTTCCCCCATTATCACAGCACCTGGGTGTCCCTAACGTAAGCCATCCGTGCTCCTTATTTCTAATACAAAACTTCTCACAACATACTACGTAGCTACAACATCATATGCAATATACATCCTTCTTAATCAAAATGAATGCCACAAAAATTTAGTTCAGAAACTTCTACTGTTACTAACATAATTGCTCGCAACAGAACACATGGAAAAGGGAAGGGAGTACCTCGCTCGAATAGCCGGGGCTCGTCGAGCCGCAAAAATGTTAATGACTGAAGGCAAGGGAAGAAGCTGCCCGAAAGGAATGCGACTCTCGTGCGAATGGTGCCTGTTGCAGCCTCACACGCTGTGATCGCTCGCACGCCGGCGCTGTCCGAGTGGGACGTCGGCGACTATCGACGGAAGATGGAGGGAGAAAAAAATGTGAGGTGATTGTGTAGGCGGCTAGGGTTGAGAACAAGCACATATATATATGAGAAGGAAGTTAGGGTTTTAGAATGAATTTCAAAGGAGAGGGGGTCGGCCTGTAGGCGTGAGCCTGGCTGCCAATCCTCTCAATTTCTAAGTAGGCCCTACGGGTGTTTAAGAAATTTGGGTTTAAAGAGAATAGTTATTATAGACCAAGCTCCTTATATAATTAGGTTTAAGAATTACTAGTATCAACCAAGGGTGACTCTAGCATAATTTAATGGTAAAATTTATTCTAACATTCATATAACCAGATTAATAAGAGTAGATAAAATATATTATAATAGTACTATTAGAAATATATGTTTATCTCTCTGTAAAAATCTATACACACATATGTTTAAGGAAAAGCTCACAACAATAATTTAAAGAAAATATATAAGTTTTTTTCTCATAAATAAATAATATAATAATTACATTAAAAAAAATTGGGGGGCTCACAAAGTCTATTGTCTCTAAAGTCGTTAAACTACATGTCTACGGATTCAGTTTGAGGAGAGGAACTCAACGGTATGTCCAGTTTTGGATTTCGATGAGCTGTGCACAAAATCGCCCGTTTGAGTGGGTCACAGGCCCGCCAAAAATGGGTTCCGATTCGACCTTCTCAGAATCGAACCAAACTTGGCACACAGGACCAGAATTTTGATCCGGACCTGTTGGCGCAAGTTTCGTCTCGATTTGACGACTGCACACGAAGTTATGGGCAAGTTTGCAAAACTCCGATACGGGGGTATCTCGACGGATACGCGTTGATTTCGTCGCGCACACGCGACGAAACTGAGTTCCGTCAGTTCCCACACGTCGGTAACGTATATACACGCCTTTCGATGCGTATAGTGCACGACCACGTCGCCCCGGTTTGTCGGGGCGTACGTCGTATCGGAGGAAATTTTCTAAAATCTACTATTTTGAAACCAGTTTTTCACACAAGTTCAACACTGATTTAATTCTCACACATAAATCGAAATATAGATCTACAAGTTGCGTTTCAATCGTGGTTATATTGTCTTCACACGTGTTCAATTAGTTTTACAAAACAGTCGAAGAATTGCCAAGATTTTGGCTTCCAAATATGGGTTTGGGACTGCCCCGAAACTGTTCGGTTTCGACAGTTTTTCGGAAAGTTTGGTTCGAAAGACCGAGAGATATACGGGGTTTTGCTCGATTCTATCAGAAGGGTTTTGAAAAGGGTTATGTCTACTACGCACAGCATTCGATAGATCGAATTTTCGTTGAATGGATACAAAGAAATTTGAATCGAAAGATGGGTACCTCGCAGTTTGGCAAAACGAGATTACACTGATGTGCGGTCGGCCTGGGATGTCCTGCAGCATTCGCGTGGTGGTGCGGCGCCGCCAATGGCTAGGGCAGTTCGTCTGCGGTCGAGGTCGAGTAGGCTTCACGAAGGAGAAGAGATATGGAGGGTTAGGGTTTTGATTGAGGAGCGGTTTTATATATACTGTGCCGACTTCTAATATAACTAGGAGTCCTGGAGTAGGGGCGCGGGTGCTAAAGCGTTCTTGGGTTCGGGTGCTAACCCATGCAGCTGCTGTGCTGCTGAGTTAAGGGCGGTATAGGAATAGGTAGGGTCGGCATTTAGGTCTCTTAGGGGGGATCAGATTTGATAAGTTGTGGAGTGGTTTAGGGGTTGGGCATTAGCAGCTAAAGCTGCTTAGGAATATTTATAGTAGGGGGTCGGGCCCCCCGCAGACTTAGCTGCTGTCGTTATAGGGGTTCGGCCCACCACTGCTTACATATTTTTTTTAAAACTAACAATATATATATATATATATATATATATATATATATATATATATATATATATATATATATATATATAATATATATATTCACAAGAAGATTTTCTAAATTTCTTAATAAAGTAACAAAAATATTTGTAATAATTGTAGACTATATTTATTAACAACTAAAAATATATCAAGCACAATCATACATATAATATATATCTATAATTACGAATATACCAATTACCACATTAATTCCAAATAATATCGAAAAATTATTTTTAAAACACTAAAATAATTAGAAAATATTGGGGGTTTACACAATGAGTATATCAATACTCATAATAATGTACCTTCAGCGGATGATGTTATCCCTGAAGAAGAACTTGCATATTTTCTTAGTAAAGGTTTATCTTTAAATTACTTCGATGTCTACCAATCTGTAAACCAGTATGTAGATACGATATATGCCCTAGGGAACGACATAGGACCACACCTCTACATGCCGGTCAAGACGCCTCATCTGCAAAAGAAAGTCTGGCTAGAAGATATCCGCTACTTTATCGTTCCAGCTAGAAAGAAGGGTGAAGAACTAATCATCTTCGGTCGAATAATTGGTGAAAGAAAGTTCGTTCTGGACTATACTTCACCTAATCACAACACTGAAGCTGACTATGACTCTGGAAAAATGCAACTTTTTTGATATAGTTGGCAGGCCAAAAACATCATCCAGAACATGGGATATGCCATAAAAAGCGACCAAGGGCTAAACTGCAGTCGGGGACGACGGTTGCCAATACGTCACTTTGCTCCTTCCGGCAAACCCGAGAACTATTATCAACAAAATCATGTTGGTTTGGGTTATGTCACTCCTCCAACATCTCCTAAAAGATCAGACATTGAAGCAGATCATTGTTCTCATTCTTCTGATTCCTGCCTCTGGGATTCAGATTCCAGTATTGGGGACATGTTCAAAGCAACTTAATCCGTCAACATGGTGTCAGTTGACCAAATTGCAGACGATGTCCAATCAATTGAGCTTGAATAATAGGCTCAAAAGATAGATACTAGATAGGAGTTACATTTTGAACAACGTGAACCACCTACTGAAGACGAAGTCGTCCAAGTCAACTTAGGAGATGAATCATCGCTGAAACCAATTTTCATCAATAAAAGTCTATCTGGCGATGAACGATAATCTCTTATACAGTTTATATGAGAATACATTGACGTCTTTTCATGGAGCTATGAAGACATGCCAGGCTTGGATCCTAAAGTCGCTATGCACCGCCTAAATATTTCGTCTAAAGCTAAGCCAGTGAAGCAGCAGCAGCAGCAGCGACGATTCCGACCAGATATCATGCAGGCCATCGAGAATGAAGTCAAGAAGCTTATTGCCAGTGGATTCATTCGCGAAGAACAACATCCTGATTGGGTCGCTAACATTATTCCAGTCATAAAAAAGAACGGTAAAGTTTGAGTCTATATCGATTACCATGATTTCAACTCTGCTTGCTCGAAAGATGAGTTCCCTCTACCGATCACCGACGTAATGATCGACAATACTTGCGGCTTCGAGCAGATGTCCTTCATGGATGGGTTCTCAGGCTACAACCAGATCAAGATGTTCCCTGACAATGAGAAGCACACATCTTTTCGAACATCGTTGGGGATATATTGCTATACGATGATGTCCTTTGAATTAAAAAATATAGGGGTGACATACCAGCGAGCTATGAACATAATTTTTTACGATTATTTGCGCAAAACAGTAGAATGCTACGCAGACGATATCGCAGTTAAAATTCGTCTCAAGGGCAACCACCTCCAAGACTTGAGAACGGTGTTCGAACTAATGCGTGCACATCAACTTAAGATGAATCCAACTAAGTCTTTTCTGGGAGTCTCCAGTGCCAAGTTCCTTGGTTTCGTCATCACTTCAAAGGGTATACATCTTGACCCGAAGAAAGTGAAGGCTGTCCTCGATATACATTGTTGGCCCAATGATTACATTGTGTTTTTGAATATGGCTAATCAGTTAAGTTTAACATAATGATGCCACTAATATTCATATACTCACTATCATATTGCTACTTAAACTTAGCATTGTCCTAATTGTCCTATATTATACTGCTATGCTTGTATCGTACTGCAACATATTTTATTGGCCTAACATGCTATCATGTTGTTACTTAAACTTAGCAATGTCCTAATTATCCTATATTGTATTGCTATGCTTGTATCGTACTGCAACATATTTTGCTGGCCTAACATGTATTTGTAGACATGCAGTAAGCATGATCTAACATGATCAAATAGGACATAGGCAATGAAGAATTAATATTGGACCAAAGACGGCGTCATATAAAGGGATTTCTCCGAACCGCCTAACGACCTATCCGGGGCCTCGCATCGGGGGTTCCGCTCAAATATCTTTGGACGACTGCTGTCAAGGAAAAAGATGTCTTCATGGCTGCTCAAATATCAGAAGAAAGGCATCATCAAAGGGCTCTTGGTTTTCCTGTTTGTTCCATGTCTGTAATCTTCAATTTATTGAGTCTAGGAGAATGTGTACGTTGAGTCGCACTGAGTCATCTCAACCTCTAGACATATCTCTCCAAGATCTACCATACAAACAGACCAATTCCTGAACCAAGCCCAAGCTCCACAAAGCCCAAAAGCCCAATGGACCAATTCTGTCTTCTGGAGACAGAGTTCGGGCCGAACTCTGCCTCCACACAGAGTTCGGGCCGAACTCTGTCCCCTGATTTCCAGCACCCTGATTTTTAGGGCCTGCTTGCTACCAGCTGTCCAACGGCCAAAAATTTGAATTATCCATACCGAATTCTGGCCGAATTCTGCTTGTCCCGAACCCTATAAATAGGCCTTGGTTTCTCTCATTTGAAACCATCCACTCTTCTATTCTTCTTCTCTTACATAGCCTATATAGTCAAGAGCCTTACTCTTCCAATCTACTAGCCACAAAACTTCCTAAGCCCCAAGGTGCTCAAGTGCGATTCAGCTAGAAGTTTTTGTGCAAGAGTTGAAAAGAAAAGTCACTTGGACAATTCCAAGTCGCTTGGAAAAATCCAAGCAAATCGCCACTGCGATCCTCTGTAAGAAGTTGACGTGCTCTTCTGAAGAAAAGGCACGGGTTGTAAACTACTATTTCACAAATAGTGGATTTGAATCCTGAGCTAGAGTTCTCAGGCCTGGACTAGTCCTCCACGAGGGAAACCAGGTTAAAACTGCTGTGTTTGCGTATGTTCTTCTGATCTTTATTTATTTTCGTATTTCCTTCAGATTTATTTACTATCTTGATAGTTATTTTGTGGAGGTGATATAGAGTTAATTTTTATTTGGTGATTATCGACACAAACTCTATTCACCCCCCTCTAGAGTTGCCTACACGTGTTTCATACATCATCCAAGAAATCTCAAAGAGCTATACAGACTTCAAGGAAGGCTAGCCTACATTAGACGATTCATTTCGAACCTTTCTGAAAAGTGTTAACCGTTTACTCAGCTTATGAAGAAAGGCGTATCTTTCGTTTGGACTGAACAATGTCAATACGCATTCGACGACATCAAGAAGTATCTCACAAGCCTCCAGTATTAGTAGCTCCAATAATGGGAAAGCCCTTCTTACTATATGTCCGTACTATGGACCATTCCCTTGGCGCCTTATTAGCAAAGAAGAATGAAGGCGGCCATGAATAGGCAATCTACTACCTCAGCACACAATGGTGGGTGCCGAGCACAGATACACACATGTAGAAAACGAATGCCTTACACTGGTATTTGCTATCCAGAAGATACGCCACTATGTGTCTGGGCAGACTATCCACATCATATTTAAATTCAATCCTCTCAGAATACTCATTACTAAACCGGGTTCTCTCAATTCCTGTTTAGCTACATGGGCAATGCTGTTGACTCCATATGATATGTTGTTCGTTCCTCAAAAGGCAGTAAATGGCCAAGCGTTAGCTGATTTCCTAGCAGCTCATCCGGTGCCAGAATCTTCTAAACTCTACGACGAAATCCCCGATGAACTAGTGGAGTCTAACACCGCAACTAAAAAAGTCTCCATTTGGCGAATATTCCTTAACGGTACATCAAGAACATGACCTAAAGGAAATATCATGGCCGGAATAGGCGTCATGCTTGTATCACCCGACCATCTGGTTATACATCGTGCATATTCTCTCGTGGAACCCTGTACCAACAATGTAGCCGAATATAACGCCCTAATGATCGGCCTGTAACTGGCAAAACAACTGGGAGTTGACTATTTAGAAGCTTACGTCGATTCTATAAGCTTATAGTTAGTCAGGTCCGAGGGGATTATGAAGTTCGTCACAAAGATATCATCCCCTGTCACAAAGCGACAATCGAGTTGGCGTCTACTTTCGCTGGATTCTTCATCGAGCATGTGCCTCGACTACAGAATATAGAAGCAAACGCTTTAGCCGAGCTTGTCGCCTCCCTGACCGTTCCTACCAATACTCAGCAGTCGATCACAATGTCTAGTCGAGAACTATTCTGTGTGAAAGATGCTTTACATATTCATCACAGTTACACAACAGAAATAAACGTCGACGTTAAAGACTGGAGATTTCCTTTCATAGACTACGCCATCTATGAAATCCTCCCTGAGGACCCAAAAGATGCAGTGTCTATCCAAAGGCGATCCCTCAGATTTTATTGGGACACAGCTACTAAGATGCTGTACCGACGCTATTACGACGGGCTACTGTTACGATGTTTATCAGACACAGAAACCAAACATACACTCCGGGAGGCTCACGACGGAGTTTGTAGTGCACGTCAACCAGGCCCCAAATTATAAGCTCGTCTCAAACGAATGGGTTATTATTGGCCCACAATGATAGCAGATGCTGTTGAATATACAAAGAAGTGTAGAGCTTGTCAGTTACACGTCGACTTTATTTACCAACCTTCGGAGTTTCTATACCTGACGGTAGCATCTTGGCCCTTTGAAGCCTGGGATATGGATGTCATAGGCCCAATCAGCCCGCCATCTTCCAGAGGACATCGGTTCATCCTAGCTATAACCGATTACTTTTCCAAATAGGCGGAAGCTATACCGTTCACCGAAGTGAAGACGTCGAACGTGATCAATTTTGTCAAACATCATGTTATCTATCATTTTGGTATACCTCGTAGGATCATCCATGATAATGGTCCACAATTCGTAAGCCATGCATTCTATCGGTTCTGCGATAGGAATCGAATCAAGAATGTAGCCTTTACTGCCTACAATCCAGCGGCTAATGGGTTAGCAGAAGCCTTCAATAAAACCATCATTAAACTTCTCAAGAAGTTCTTGTCTTCAAACAAGCGCGATTGGAATGAGAAGCTCGGCGAATGTCTATGGGCCTATCGTACAACGGTCCGGACTCCAACAGGCAGTATGCTATTCTCTCTAGTTTATGGGAACGAAACAGTTCTTCCCCTAGAAATCCAGATTCCTTCTCTTCGAGTAGCCTTAGCCACTGAGTTGACTGCCGAAGAAAGCCACCGTCTGCGACCACAGGAGCTCGAAGCGCTTGACAAAAAATGATTGTTAGCTCAGCAGCACATTGAGCTATACCAAGCACGCCTTTCTAGAGCCTTCAATAAAAAGGTGAAGGAAAGAATCTTCCAAGTTGGTGATCTAGTCTTAGCAGTGAGATGACCAATGGTCATGATGCACAAGACAAAATAAAAATTCCAGTCTAAATGGGAAGGTCCTTTCGTTATAGAATCAGTGTATTCTAACGGTGCATACCGACTAACCAAGCCTGATGGTGACTTGCTCATGATGCCTATCAATGGCAAGTTCCTGAAGAAATATTATGTGTAACCTTTTGTAAACGATGTTCACATATGTTCAGTCATGTCAATGTACAGTATAATGTTTATGTGATTCGAAAAATTATCTAACTATTATCCGTATTTCAAGAGTCTTGAATACGCCATGGATAAAGGGTCCTCTAAAAGGATTTCCCAGTGGAATCATTCCCGTTTTTGACTCTGCTCAAACTCGGTTTGACGAAAACAAGTCACGTCCCTATTACCTCTGAATTACTTTTCGATAATTATTTCCCCAGTGGAATGATTAAGAAACATTTTGCCATGTCCATGTAACCTCTGAGCAAATTATTCATCAAGGATAATTACGTCCATATTACCTCTGAATTATCCACTCCTACCTAATGTTATATATCTTTTCATGTCCATTTTACCTCTGGTCAGATATAGAACATCCTCTGCTATTACGTCCATATTACCTCTATTAGCAGCTTCTTTCAACTTATTATCTATATTCAAAAAAACTCTGAATATAAAATGGATAATGAGTCCACATCAAATTCCCCAGTGGAATATCCACCAGAAATATCCTTACTACGTCCACATTACCTCTAGTTCTAATATTTCACAGAACCACATTCATGAATTTTATAAGTTAAAAGATTTTTTATTCTATTAAAATATCTATCAAAAGATGGAGAAAAAGATACAAGAGCCTTGGCGGCTAAAAGAGAAATAGTTACAAAACGAAAGACTTAAGGGATACACAATCGATTGATGCCTATCCATTACAGCCTTGATCTCAGCCTGAGATTTGACAGTGGCATGACGACGTGCTTCTTCGTACCGAGCAGCTTCATCCTCGAAAGGAATCAGTTCCAGATGCTCCTCTTCCAACTTTACCAGGTGAGCTTTCAATTGATCTAAAGTTTTGGCCGTTGCAGCAGCCTGAACCACATAGTCTTCCTGTTCAGATGCAGCTGTTTGCAGGTCAGCCTCTAGCTGAGCAACCTCTTCACGAAGCTGCACAATATGGTTGTACTTTTCAGCAATCTGGATAGCCATCTTACTCTTCGAGGCAATACAAGCTCTTGCTGGCTGTATCAAACTGCTCATACTGATCAGCCAGCTCGCTGGAGCCTCTTTTTTCGACTATAAAGTAGCTTTCTTCTCCTTAATAGCCGCAATTAGAGCCACATCTTCCCCAAGAAATGATGATGTTGGGCTTTGCTGACTGACCTCTCAGAATTTGGCCACTTGATTTTCCAGGGCAGCCATGACCTTTCCTAAAGCATTAGCTCGATCTTCATAGCCAGCAATGCTTTCAAGAGCTGTCTTCTAGCATTCAGCAACAGCCTTCACAGGCTCGACGGTAGCATTTTGGTTTAAAACTCCAGGAAGTTTTACTTTCAATACGGAGTAGAAAGATCTTATGACTTCCTGAGCCATCTTATCATCTTCAGAAGAGGTCGTTAGAGATGAAGCTTGATGATGATCTTCTATCCTAGGAAAAGCTACTTGGGAGGAAGCCGAACCTGACAAATTAAGCAATACACATATCAACAACAAAAGAAAACTTACTTAAAGAAGGAGTTGTAAGTTTATACCTCCTGCCGGCTCAGCATCAACTG
>JANAVB010000211.1:0-40634 GCA_029216955.1 Iris pallida | reverse complement strand
CACCTCCGACGTGCCCCCGCCCACTAGCTGGCCGTGCCGCCGTGCCCAACACCGCACGCGCGCCGCGCCAGGCCGAGCAACCGTGCGGCAGCAGCAAAACCGCAGCGCGCGGTGCTGCACAGCAACCCGCGGGCGCCGTGTGCCGTCGCGGCCGGCAGTCGCCGCCGACGACGTCCCCCGCCGCGTGGCTGGCCCCCGACCCTCTGGAAGCACCCTGGGCGACCACCCTGTGGCGGCCAACGTCCTCCGGACGCGCCGTCTAGGCGATTTCAACGTTTTTCTCGGAGTTCCGTCGACGCGCGCGCGGAGAAATTCCATAATTCGTGCTCCGTCGCAGCGACTTCGCACCGTTTTCTGGGAGATTCGACCGTTGGATCGGCAAACTTCTTGCTCCGTCTCAATCTCAGTATCCCTCTTCACTCCTGTCAAATTTCACCTGTTAATTTCGTCGTTTGATACCTCAAAACTGGCCACCAAATTGACATTTTAATTTGAACTATTTTTGGACATTTTCGTGATGCCAATTTTGCGGGTTCGTATCTTCGTCGTCGCAGCTCCGTTTTGCACGCTACCAGTTCCGGTGCACAGCTGGTATAACCCTCTTCCTGCCCCCTTTAGATTTTATTTCAGTTTGAGCTTGTTAGGTTGGTCGAATTTGACGCCAAAGTTCGCCGTTCGAATTCTTTAATTTGCACTAGTTAAATTCCATTTTTGAATCTGGGACTCCGGATTCAATTTCTGACACCACTAGTAGACTCGTGGCATCGTTCTGGTATGTTTCATATAAAGTTTGCTTGATTTGGAGAACGTGGGCCCTGGCACGCATTTCGGTGCAAAGCGGGTCCCACTTTCTGAGTCAACGGAATTTTTTGACGCCGGCTCATCGGAATCCAATTTCGGATACACGTTGAGTTCGTATCGTCATTCTGGACTCGTTGACATATAATTTGCTGAGTTTTGAGGACATTAGCTCCGACACGCTTTTCGTGCAAATCGGAATTTCAATGTCCTGGTCAACAGACCAATTTGAGATCGGGTCAACGGAATCCAATTCTGGATATACCGTTGGGTTCGTATCATCATTTGGATTCGTGTACATATAATTTTAGGTTTTGTGCACTTTTATTTTGGCACATTTTTTTGGTGCAAAGTGTGTCCAACGACGGACATCATTTTGGTCCGAAATTACCTTTTTGCCCCTGTGTCAAAATTAGACTTTTGGACAAGCTATCCTAGCTGATTTGACCATTCTGGACATGTTGGTAATGGTTGTTTCATCATCCGACAACATCTGTAGATTTCTTCCCTTTTGTGTTATCCTATTATTATAATATTTTTCCCCTTTTTGGTTGTTACATTGCTTGCTATGTTAGAATATTGTCGGGTCTTCAATCCTTGTGAATTTCGAGGACGAAATTTTTCAAGGAGGGAAGACTTGTCAACCCCTGATTTTCAAAATTTTGTTATTAGTGATAATTGGCCATTAATGATTATTTTGGCATTAATATATTTTATAATAATTTGGGAATTTTTAGAATTTTTAAATGTTTTTAAATAGCTTTTAAATACCAGAAATACCATTTTGTAATTTTATAAATTGTTTTAAACTAGGTTTGCAATATTTAAAATTGTTTTAAATACTTTTTGCAATAACCCAATTGTCTTTGCAAATATTACTCGCGGGAGTCATTTTGCAAATTAAAATTTGCATTTGACTGAGGGAGGGACCTAATAGAAATTCCTAATTTTCTAGGGGGTTTCCTGCAAAACCCTAACCCTAACTGCCTCCGACGACCGTGCGCTGTCGTCATCTCCGACGACGATCGCCGAAACCCTAACCCTAATCCTAATTTCTAGCCCTAATCCCACCGCCCTAGAGTGCTATAAATAAACCCCTCACCTCCCTCTTCTCGACTACCACGCCACGACCCTTCACAGCCCCAGCTCCGCCCCCAATCCCCACTTCCAGATCCAACCACCACCCATCTCCGGCGACCCCCGTTCGACCCCACCGCTCGACGTCGACGTCCCCAACCACCACCATCAGGACCGCTCGTCGAGCCGCGTCCAGCGCCGCCCAAGCGCCTTGACAACGACGCCCCCCCGCCGTTCGCCCCTCGACTTCCACCCCACAGCCGGACACGTAGGTAACATTCTTCCTCTGTGTCGTGCGTGTCTCAAACTGAGACACGAGACTCGCCTAGACACAGGGGACTTGACTGTGATGCTGGACACGTGTTAGCCGAGTCGTACGTGTCGTGCTGGGCATGGACACGTCGACTCTGTGTCAGATTTCAACTTCTCGTGTCCTGGACTGTATGGACACGAGACGAACTGTGAACTAGACTAACGGGTTTGGGCTTTGCTTAACGGGTAAAAACCCATTTAATTTCTAACCTATATAATAAACTAAAACCTAACTCTAAACGAACCCAGCGGGCTGACCCCCTGGCCAGCCCGACCGAGTCTAAACCCCCCCCCCCCCCCGCGCTGTGCTGGGCTGAGTTCGAGCCCCCCTTTTCTTCTGTTTTCTTTTCTCTTTTCTCTTTTCTTTTCCTTTGTTTATATATAATATATATATATATATATATATATATATATATATATATATATATATATATATATATATTTATGTAGTATATATATATATATTTATGTATATGTATATACTGTTTTTCAGTATTATATATATGTATATATTTTATAATTAGTAAATTTTGTGTATATATATGTATATACTAAAATATGTATATCTTCATGTATATATATATATTAATATATATATATACACTTTATTATTAAAGTATTTTCCTATATATATGTATATATTTACATATATATTTGTACTCTATAAATTAAGTATTTTTCCTTACAAATATATATGTACTTTTAACACATGTATTTATATTTTTCACTATGCATAACTTTGCCCTATTAAAATATCAATAATTATTTTGTACTTTTACCAAATTGTATTTATTTGTATTTAAATTACTGCAAACCATTTGGTGTCCAAGTCTAGCATGGGTATTTGGGCTCAAATGTGTTTTCACACATTCAAGACCTGTACAAGTCATATTGGACTTGATTCATGGCCTTGGGTCCTGTATTTGAACTTTGGTTCAAATTATATACATGGACAAAATACGCAGATAATTAATTATTGTGTGCAGCTGTTTTTGATTTTCTAAAAACTTAGAGTGTTGCTAAAATTATGAAAAAATAGTTTTTAGATACTTGTTAAGTTGGCTAATTTAGTATAATTTTTGTAGTATTTAATTTACTGTTTTGCCACTAGTTTGGCATATGAAACCAAAACTCACTTTCTGTATACTTAGGAAAACTGATTTTTTAAAATATTTGTACTGGTTAATAAATTCCAGAAAAATTATAATAAATTTCTATAGTTAGCAAGGATCGTTTTGGTACTTTGTTTTATGCAAAACTAGGCTTTTTGCCTATCTCTAAAATTGTTAGAACACAATGATCTTTTGATTTATTTATTGATTAATTACGACTTGTAGCTTTTTGTGTTATTTGGAGTTTTAGTCGTATTGAACCCCATCCCTCACTAGTGTAAAGACCCTGGAAAGTTAGTTAACATAGTGTGTCACCCCCACATTGGTCTCCTATGCCAAGTCATCATTTTGGCTAGGTGCCCAGTCACAAGTCGTGTCGCACCAGTTAGCGTTCTAGTATTTTAGCTTAGTGTAAAAGCTAAGTTATTGCATTTATTTCTACAGCGACGAGTTACTGGACATCCATAGCACTGTTATCGCAGCTTGTTTTGTTTTGCTTTGCTAGAGGCAAGTACTTTCTACGAACTTTACATATTGTCACATAAATGAACTGCAAAATCCACCATGTTAAATGCTGATCCTTGGGGTAGCAAGTTAAAATATCACATGTTGTACTTTTTCATTACTACCATGCTCAGACAGTTTTTTTGTATCTCTCACATGATTAGAGTATGGGTTATGGGAAAAACTGATAGTAGAGTACGTGATCATGCCCCCCCTATATAGTAGCGAGCAAAGTTTCATTTATATGTTACGGCGCCGTAGGCCTTACTTACCAAGGCAGATTTGTGCGTATGTACACCTCTCGCCCTATCACTTGTACGGAAGTACATTTTATTTACATTGTGCCTCAGTACATTGTATACCATTGACCGATTACGTACCTGCTACAGTTTTAAACATTACATATACATCTGTCTTTATGACATATGTATCCTTGCCATGATAGATTGTGTGATGCCATGTTTCTAATTATTTCTTCTATGTTCATTGCCATGTTTCATATGCTAGTTTGCTAGAAAACAGTACTTGCTCCCGTCCTGACAGGATAACGTTGTAGGTGTCCTTACTGAGGAGGTTGCTCTGCGACTCATACTATGGAGTTACTGCCGAGGACCCGGCTCTGCTTTATGAGGATGTTCCTGCGGGAACCTTGCCTAGTTGTCTTTGTTTACTTAGACTTTGAGAGTAGACATGTATTGGACTATATCATTTTGTAACTGGACATGTATCCAGTTTTACATTTCAGTTTGCTTGTACTTGGACATCTTACTATATACGACGACTTTTGTGTTTGGAGCATTTATGATTCTTCTTCACTTATAGAACTGTTAGCGCATTTAGTCTTATCCTGTTGTCTTTAGAACAGCTTACTACGTTTTATCTCAACGTAAGCTGGGCATGTCTCGACCTGGCCCAACAATTTGGGTAGCGGGTCGTGACATGTTTTTAGTGGTGGCCCACGCAGGTCCCGACTAAATTGTTTGGTTACGTTATTGTACCAAGCATGCCTGCAATTAGGAACTTAAGGTAATTAGACAACATTAGGAAAGACGCTTAGAACACCTAGAGGAATGCTAGGATTGCAACATAGGAAATACATCACATGTTTGCTATTATAATTAGATTTTCTTGCATATAATTGCTTACTTTAAACAAGTCCTTATAAGTCTTTTTATGTGTAATTTAGATGGTGCTCAATCGTTTGTCCCAGCATGTTACCCCCGAGAATGGGGCCCTCCATATCCAGTCAGCTGACCAGTTGACTGATGCATCTCCACCTACCACAATCCCCACTCCACAGATCCACAGACCCAGATACCACCTTCCACATCCCAGGCCCGCAGGACCCATACTTCCACCACCCCCTATCACTATACCCCCCAGGCTTCCGTCACACTCGACGGGACCCAGCTGCTCACACTGATCCAGGGGTTCCTAACAACCCATCAGGAGCAGACCACCCTACTCCGTCAGAGCATGGAGCGTTCTGAGGGACGTCCCGTAGCCCCACCATATGTAGAGCCACGGCAGAGAGCAGGGACGGTCAAGGACTTCATGGGTCTGAATCCCAAGGAGTTCTCAGGGACCGAGGGCATAGTAGTAGCTGATGACTGGCTAGATTCTGTAGAGAGGAAGCTTCTGGGAGTTAGGATGCCGGATGACCTTCAGGTCGAGGCAGCAGGATTTCTGCTGATAGACTTAGCCGGAGTTTGGTTCAGGAATGAACCGTTATTCGCGAGAGGTAGAGCCCCTGGGACCAGTTCAAGACCCAGTTCAAGAAGAAATTCTTCTCGACCACTGCTAGAGTAGCCATAGGGCTACGATTCCAGAACATCCAGCAGGGGAACCGTTCTGTTGATGACTATGCGGAAGAGTTTAGTCGCCTGAGCCGTTTTGCTCCTAGTCTGGTTGCTGATCCAGAGGAGATGACCCGTAGGTTTTGCCATGGTCTAGTTCCAGACATTGGCATCCTTATAGTGGCGAACGGTACGACTGACTACTACCAGAGCCTAGAGTTGGCCCGGAGCATTGAGGAGCGTCTTCTGTCTTGCAAGAGGCCGGCTCCTGTACATCATGAGGGACCGTCCAAGCGTCAGGCTTTCCAGCAGAAAGTGCCGACGCCACCCCAGCAGACTTACCGTCCCTCTACACCACACCATCAGACCCCCAGTTCGAGCCCCGGGACCTCGTCAGCAGCAGCAGAAGGGAGCTATATGTTCTTTCTGCGGAAGACCGGGTCATGACTTCGCGTCTGCAGGAAGAGGTTGGGTCAGTGTTTAGTTTGTGGGTCTGCCACCCATCAGCTTCGGAACTGCCCAGTAGCGAAGCCTAGAGGACCGCTCCCGACTCAGCAGCAGAGGTTCGGGCATATCTGCAGCAGCAGAAGGGACCTCAGGGGAGAGTTTATAGTCTAGCCGTTGAGCCGGAGCCGGAGCAGGTTTCGGAGCCGGATTACTTAGCTGACGTCATTACAGGTCATGTTTATTTGCATACTTTTCTAGCTCTATGTTTTTTGATTCTAGTGCATCTCATAGCTTCCTATCATTAGAGTTTATGCAAGAACATCACTTAGTATCTACGCCTACGACGGAGATTAGTAGAGTAATGACGGGAGGAGGACCAGTGCCTATTAGAGCTAGCTATAGGTGCTCTATTCTGATAGCCGGGAGAGAGTTTGAGGGGCGATTCTTTGTGATGCCGCTCCCCGGTTATGATATCATATTGGGATGGACTGGCTTAGCTATGCCCATGCATCTATAGATTGCCATGAGGGTAGTGTTTTGTTCAGTCCCCCAGGCACAGTACCATTTCGAGTCAGTAGGACAGGGCCGGAGATCAGCCTAGAGCCGAACTGTTGTGCGACAGTCGGGGACGCAGCACCGCCACACCCTATCATTTGGGAGTTTATGGATGTATTCCCAGAGGATCTTCCAGGACTTCCGCCTGACAGAGATGTGGAGTTCACTATAGATTTAGTGCCGGGTTCATCACCAGTATCCCGGGCTTGCTATAGAGTGAATCCCAATGAGGCCATAGAGATGAAAGAGCAGAGATGACCTGTTGAAAAAGGGTTTCATTCGATCAAGTGCTTCTCCATGGGGAGCACCAGTGCTCTTTGTGCCTAAGAAGGATGGTACAGTCCGGTTGTGTATTGATTACCGGGCTTTGAATGCCATCACCATCAAGAACAAATATCCTCTGCCCAGGATAGATGATTTGTTCGACCAGTTGAGCGGGGCGAAGGTGTTTTCCAGGATAGATTTGAGATCCGGGTACCACCAGGTGAAGGTTAGGCCAGCAGACATCCAGAAGATGGCGTTCAACACGAAGTACGGGCAGTACGAGTTTCTGGTGATGCCATTTGGTCTCACAAATACGCCAGCTGTCTTTATGAACTTGATGAATAAGACATTTCACCAGTATCTGGATAAGTTCGTCGTAGTATTTATTGACGACATCCTGATATACTCGAAGACGCCGGAGGAGCATGCAGAGCACTTGCGGATAGTTTTGAGGATTCTGAGGCAGGAGAGATTGTTTGCCAAGCTGCCGAAGTGCGAGTTCTTTTAGACCGAGTGGAGTTTCTCGGCCATGTGGTCACTGGAGATGGAATCTCGGTGGATCCCAAGAAGATTGCTGCAGTTGAGACGTGGAAGGCTCCGACGTCAGTTTCAGAGATTAGGAGCTTTCTGGGTTTAGCAGGCTATTACAGGAAGTTCGTCCAGGACTTTGCTAGGATAGCTGAACCCATGACGAAGCTGACGCGGAAGGATGCAGAGTACATCTGGTCAGAGGACTGCCAGGCGGCATTTGAGGAGCTGAAGAGGAGGCACAGTCTACAGATGAGAGTCTTCGCAGACTTCGACCCCAGGCATTAGCTGGATTGCTGGATGACTTCACTATAGCAGAGGATGGATCCTTGAGGCGTGGCCGCCGATTGTGCGTACCGAGAGGAGATCTAGTAGAGGCAGTCTTGCAGGAGGCGCACCGATCGAGATATTCTATTCACCCTGGTGCTAACAAGATGTACCGTGACTTGCGGGAACATCTTTGGTGGCACGGGATGAAGAGGGATGTATCACGTTTCATCTCGAGATGCCTAGTTTGCCAGCAGGTCAAGGCGGAGCGCCAGAGGCCAGCTGGTTTGTTGCAACCACTATCCATTCCCGAGTGGAAGTGGGAACATATTACGATGGACTTCGTTTCAGGGCTTCCTAGTTCCCAAGGAGGGAAGGATGCCATCTGGGTCATTGTAGACAGGCTGACGAAGTGTGCGCACTTCATACCCTTCAAGGTGGGGTTTCCACCGAGAAGTTGGCGGAGCTATACATGCAGCAGATAGTTCGCCTATACGGAGTGCCGGTGAGCATCGTGTCAGACAGAGACAACAGATTCACATCCCACTACTGGAGGAGCTTGCAGGAGGAGTTGGGCAGCAGGCTCAAGTTCAGTACGGCGTACCACCCACAGACAGATGGGCAGTCCGAGAGGACGATACAGACGCTGGAGGATATGCTGAGGACTTGCGTGCTGGACTTCGGAGGATCATGGGAGAGCCATCTGCACTTGGTAGAGTTTTCATACAACAACAGCTACCAGGCCAGTATTGGTATGTCTCCTTTCGAGGCGCTATATGGACGACGATGTCGCACACCGCTCTTTTGGGATGATGTCGGAGACAGAGTTATGCTTGGGCCAGAGATGATCACGGATGCAGCAGAGAAAGTCGGGATGATCAGAGACAGGCTCAGAGTAGCTCAGGACAGGCAGAAACACTGGGCTGATGCTAGTCGCAGGCCGATGGAGTTCGCAGACGGTGATATGGTGCTAGTGAAGATATCACCTACTCGAGGGACGATCCGGTTCGGACGAGGAGGGAAGCTGAGCCCCAGATACATCGGGCCGTTCGAGATACTTGGCAGGATCGGAGAGGTAGCTTACAGGGTTGCACTTCCACCCAACCTAGCAGGAGTTCACAATGTCTTTCACGTATCTCAGCTGAGGAGATATGTTCCAGACCCCAGTCATGTGCTAGACCATTCAGAGTTGGAGGTCGGACCGAGCCTTACAGTTTCTGAGCAGCCAGTGGAGATATTAGACAGGAGAGAGAGAGGCTGAGGAACAAGGTTATACCCCTAGTACGAGTAGCTTGGAGCCGTTGTCACGACCCGCACCCATTTTTTTTTTTTAAACGGATATGAGACGTGTCCAAGCCAGCCTACGCCGCAGTGTCGGCGGTAGAACGCTGTCACGGCCATGAAGATCAGAATCACAAATAATACTCATTCACATAATTAATTTAATTTACAAGGATCACAAGATTTACATTTGCAGAAAAATATAAACTTGTACAAATAAAATGGCTACATCTCAACTATCTAGCTAGTCTCTAGGCTTTTGTCTGCAAGTATCCCCGTTACTCCCAAGCTAAGAAAATCCACGGCTAACCTGAAAATGTTGGTTTCCAGTCAGGAATGGAACGAGCACAATTCACTGAATGCAATTTCAAATAAAGAAAATGACTATAAGACAAAGGTTAGACATCATGGGTTTGAAAATAAACAGTAAAGCCGTAAGAAAAATCAATAGTAATAAATAGACCAATATACTTTTCCACCATTAGAAGTACCTTTGATATGTGATCGGTCTCGGGACAATTATGCGACACGGTCTACACGGTCTAAGTTACACGGTCTACAGTTACACGGTCTACAGAAAATATTGCAATAAAGAAACATTGTCTACAGAATAATCACGAACTACACAGATTAAATGCAATAAATAAATCACTGTCTACACGGTCTACTTGCAATAAATAAATCACTGTCTACAAGAAATAAATGTAACACGGTCTACACGGTCTACAAGAAATAAATGCAACACGGTCTACACGGTCTACACGGTCTAAGGTCAGATCACACATCGTTGGTACTTCTCATTCCCGACTCAACAATTTATAATAGAAAATAATCACATAACTAATGAAACCAACCAATGAAATAGTGAAAATCAATATCGAAATGCAGACAATAAACTGTACTCGCCTGTGGTCCTTTGCTGGTGAAACCGACAATCTGAACTACTCAATGTGCCACTATAGTCAAAACCCGTACAACAGTCCCCGAAGCTGAAATAAACAATACCAATGATTTCAGAATAGTCAAATTAGCTAGGATTGCCTGTCCTTAAGTCCAATTCTGGACACAGGGGCAAAACGGTAATTTCGGACAAAAACGATGTCCGCCGTTGGACCCGCTTTGTACCGAAAAGCGTGCCAGAGTCAATGGTCTCTAAAGTCGTCAAACTACATGTCTACGGATCCAGTTTTTCGATACGAACCCAACCGTATGTCCAAAGTTGGATTCCGGCGGGCCGTGCACAAAATCGCCCGTTGAGTGGGACCGTGGGGCCCGCAAAACGGTAATTTTGTCAACGGTCTCAGAATCGGACCAAACTTGGCATGCAGGACCAGAAAAATGATACGGTTCTGTTGGCACAAGTTTCGTCTCGATCTGACGAGCGTGCACAAAGTAATTGGAGAATTTGCAAAGTGCACGATACGGTGAATTTCGACGGATACGCATCAAATTCGTCGCGCACACGCGACCAATTTGAATTCCGTCAAAGCCCACACGACCACGAAGCTGTTACGCAGCTTTCGATCCTTTCGGTACGCGACCACGTCGTCCGGATTGGCGTGACGCACGTCGTGTGGAACAATTTTCAAGTTTTTAAAACAGGTTTTTGGGAAACTTTGGAATTCGATTTCTCGACGCTCAGTCGATGATTTCAAATTCCGCAAGAAGGGATTCGAAGCCCTACATGTTGTCAAAAATTCTCTTCAACTAGATTTTCTATTAAGCCGCTGGATCGATCATAATCGATCGTCGAACAGGGGTTCTTGTACTGCTCTTAAGGTTCTGTTTTTAGACAGATTTTTGTCGACTTTGTGTCGATTAATTGGTCTGGTCCTTCGACTAAATCAAAATCCGCTTGTTGAGATTTAGAGAGGGTCATGCCCTCTACAGGTGGGATTTTACGGCTCGACAAACCATTAACCGAACAGGGAGGGAGGCGTTGAGGAAGAGGAGTACCTGATACTCTGTTCGGTTTGGTGCTGCTGCTGCAGCATCGACTCTGATGCGCGCGCGCGCTGTCGATCGTTCTCCGGCGACGAGCCACTGTCGGGGAGATCGCCCAGCGTTGGCGAAGGTTCCTTGATGGTGGCGGCTCAGAGGGTGTAGGGTTCATATCGAAATCCCTCTCAACCGAGTTTATATATACTCGCTGCTTGATCAGGAGACCAGACTCCCTGTGCTCGGTTTCACAGGGGTCGGGGGGGTTCTGCTATGGGGTTAGGCCAAGCCTTAATGGCTCGGCTTGGTTTGCTTACTGTTGCTATGGGTTTTGTTGGCTAATGATGGAAATGCCCGGCTGGGCTGGGGACTTCTCCTCTCCAATCCCTTTTTTTTTTTCTATTATTACTATTCATAATATATATTAACTCCTATAAATACTTTTATAGAAATATCCATATAATCTAAATAGAATCCCATTATTCTATTTCTAGATTAGGGCCTATTTCTCATAAATAGGTATATATACTAATATAACATTTTTTTTAATCATAATATAACCACTGATAATAATAATATTATATAATAATAACCTTGATGATAAATTAATAATAATGATAATAATATTAATAATAACGAAATTCACTAAATCAACCATGGTGTTTATATACCATTATATGTAGTCTAATAATCACCAACAAGTACAATAATCTATTTTATACCAATAATATTGAATATCCACTAATAAGAATATTTACGATATTCCATTACGAATATTCGGAAATTATTTATTATCATTAAAACAAAGTATAACACACTCAAACCAAATTCCACCAACACGAATGTCGTTGGACGTGCTGCATGACCTACATGTGCTTGGGCTCAGTTCGGGTCCAGTCCGGTTAAAATGGTATAATCGGTATCCCTAAACTCAATAGTATAATTATTAAGTAAATAAAACATCGGTAAGGGTTATGTCGCAACTCAGCCTGGTTTCTCTAGTTAGGATATTACTATGGCCCGGTCTCTCCTGGTATGGCTAGTACTCTAGTCAAAGCTCACTGTTACATCTCCCGGGCCACAGTTCCTATTCGTTTTGTGCTCCATAACTCCACAAGGACTTAAGTCAACCACCGTAATAATTAGTTAAATAATTATTTACAAAAATCTAAAATCACCATTTAATTCCAACTAATAAATAAAAATAAAATTCGAAATTCCGGAAAGAGGGGTTACAAATCTACCCACCTTAAAAATAATTTCGTCCTCGAAATTCTAATTCATAACTATTCCTTAAATTCAACAAGAAAATCTACCATTTCCCTAATCTCCTCAAATTTTTAATTCCTCAAAAATAGTTCATATCCTTCTCCTTGTCCATTTTGGCAACTACAAAAATATCGAGGACTTCTACCCACCTTTGGTCACACTACTCCCTCAAAGCTAGGTCACTAAAATTTTATAATCATCCAACTAGTTGCTCAAATTCTTCCAATGGATATCTATCGCCTATGGTATCTATAATCCTTGTATATCTATCAAGCAATCCCAAAATTCAATTATCAACTAACTTAGACTATAACCACTGCTAAATTCTAAGCAACACGGTTATCGACCCCCAAAATAGGAAGGACGAGAGTCAATGGTACGAAAGGACGAGGAAGAATAAATGTGAACAAGCACGAAGTTTCAAGAGTGGTAGAGGATATCAAATGATACCGATAAAATGGACCTCATGAACCATTGACTTATTAGCTAGATTGGGCTACTCCGTTCCAATCACTGGCTAACTTCGAAGAGACCCTTCGTTCTTAGAGGAGCTTGCCATCCGTGCAATACAGGAGTTTCGTTCTCGAAATTCTAAACTAAGTTCCATAATAGAACAAAAATTGGAGAAATCAAGATTGTGACCTTTTTCGTGGTTATTTAACCACACGAGTAAGGGGTAAAGTGCAATACAAGTTCGTATCGCGACTTCCAGGTAGATGGAATATTGGTTACGAATGACTTCACGTTTTAAGAGAGGGAGACTACGTAATAGGTATAGGGACCTATATCAAAAGTTCAGTTTTTATAGTCCAACTACGGTGGTATGCATGGAGGGACTATACGGGGTCTTAATGGGTTCCTTGATTGGACATCAATTGCTGGCTGGATGAACCTTGTATTTCAATCTATATTGACTGGTCAAGGCCCCAAAACTATTTCTACTAGGTTAAGGTAACCTAGAATAAGTTCCAACCCAAGTGGTTGAACTAGTTGCCAGTCGGGTTAGTTAGCCAGGTCTTAAGTCCAAAATGCGTCTTCCGTGACTTTTGTGTTTAAGTAGCACGAGAAAACACAATTGAGTGGTACACTAAGGACGTGTTTAGTGGACTTCAAGTAGATCACAACCATATATTGGGTTGAATGAATCGAGTCGAGGTTGAGGTTCTAATGGAAGTCGGGAAGTAAACCGGTACTATGGTAAGGGTTGTAGCTAGTCATTTTTAACCTGAAAATCGTAGCACAAAAATAGAGTACAAGGGGACAGGTTTGAGTGGGACATGATATACCTAGATGAAGATGGACTCATCTAGATCTTACATGTGAAATTTGTTGGAAGGTAACAACTGGCCTCGTGCTCCGAATATTAATGACACGGCCGGGGACACAAAATGATCTAAATGAAAAGTGGGAGTCCAAGGGCACTAATCATCATCCTAATGGAAGTTATTCAAATCAATCGGTAGTCCTTGTATATCACAAAATTTTGGAAGGCTTACAGTCTACCCACCTTAGAAGTTAGGGCATGGTCTTAGGAATAATAAGGTTAGAAGGATTTCAATGTCAGGATATCGCACCTCGATTCTCGGTAATAAAGAATAAGGTACGACGTATCGGAATACGGTAGATATAAGTCAAGTCAAGGATCGTTCCTCAATAAATGGAGAACGAGTGTGTGCAATAACACATGGTCGATAACATAGAGGATATACCCATCCATAGTGTACAAGAGTTATCGACGGGGTAACCAGCCCCAAGGCATGTCCTATGAAGAGATTTCTAACAACTGAGTCGTGAATCTCTAGTTGTCAAACCTGTCAGACTATTGTCATAAGGGTCCTAGTGGTATGGGCTGTAGTGATCATGCGTTGTTGTTGACAACTGGTATATCACAATTTTGACAGGGTATTAGCTAAACAAGTGACTGTGGTGTTCCAACACTAGTTAGGTCTTAATATAAAACATTTACATAACTAGGGTAATATTTGTTGGAAACCAATCTCGGGAGGAGTGTCATGGTAAATGATTACCCTATTGTCCGCTCATCTCATGTCTAACTGTGGGCTTCGGTCGAGGAAGGGTTGGTTCAAGGCAAGCTTCCAGCAAATAATTAGAGACTCGCAACCTTTGGTCTCTAAAGAATAGGTAGTCTCCTAGGTAGGCATTTCGACTAAGGGTAAAATCCTAATCATTCTTAAGTTCAGATGGCTTGAAAGTCCCGATAACAGTTTGGGGTCAAGAGGAGAACGAGTAACTCGATCACATGGCTGGCTGACGATAACTACCCTTGTGTATACAACTACCATAGCCATGGGGATACGCGGTATCTCTCTACCATCACGAGCTTTCGTCTTTCCAAATCGGTGAAGGACAAAACAATAAAGAATTCAAGGGAGATGTTACTGAATATAATTTCATGATTCAAAGGCGAACATATAATTCAAGAGGAATTGTCAAAGCAGTCGCGGATGAGATCCTAGATACCTATATATCTCCATCCACGTAGTGTAATTAAACGAAGAGCGAACCAATTGCATCATGGTTGATCAGACCATAATGCACTGATTCTGATTAGACAATAAGTTAGCAGGCGTCCCCACTAAATATGTCTCGAATCAAGCTCGAGAACAGAGTAAGCTTGCAAAAACTAGGCTGTAGTAGCAGCGTTGGTCAAAATAGTCAAGATACAAGTATGCAAGATTTTTGAAAAGAGGTACAAGTAGTTCGAGTTTAGAGAGATTCAAAACTTACCTGGTGTTCTTGCTTCTATAGACATCCCACTATCATCTTACCCTTAAGGCCTTGGTCGTCTAATGGTTTATGGACATTCTAAATTCCATATTCTAGGTAAACCTATTAGTGTCAATCAATTCCTCGTAGTAAGTCACAAGGACTATAAAATGCTGGGTCGGGAGACATGCTACCCAACTTACAAAACTTCCACTACTATCGGCTTTAGATCTTATGGGACATACATAACATTGTCCTATCCTCTATGGTATCCCAAACTTGTAATCAAGTCTGAAGTTATTTCACCGAGGACTACGCCTCGCCCGTAAAATCGGGCTGTGGTAACCCTTGGTTTCGTAACTCAACATGATACAAAATCGAACACTTCTTAACTCTATCCAATATTGGCTCAAGGGTACCTATGATCAAGAGAGGGCCATTAGCCATAGTTTTGGCAATGTCCCATCACCTATATTTTTTTTTCCAAACTAATTTCACCTCTAGGGGTTGTGTCTCGCCAGTGCGCTGCTGGCTGCAATGTATCCATAGACTCCAAAATTCAATTAAATGGCGACAGTGCGCTACTGCCCTGCTATTATAAGTTAACTAATATTCCTTTAACTATATATAAAAAACTCATGAGCTTCTAGAGGTTCAAGCAAGTCGACTATGAGATAAAGCGTAGGTATCTATCAGTCACAACCCTTAAAATAAAAGGTGAACATGGAGGAAATAACTGAAGACAAAGAAATAGAAACATTCTAACTATTCTATGTGTATTCAAGCCTTTGAGGAAAAACTTGAATCGAAACTAACTCGAGGTTCGCATATGGATAACCCAATCAGAAATAATAATTCCTGGGGCAAAATAGGAACTAAATAGGCAATTTGGACTAAATATGAGGATGATATCTAAAGAGGCAACGGGAAGGGATTGAATAATTCATCTAGGTGAGATCATCAATTCCAGGAAACTCTGCCTCTCCAAGTGAATAATCTATCCACATTGGACCATATCTTCCAATCAAGAGGTAATAGTGTACCTATGGGGATTTGACAAGCTATCAAAATTAATAACCCTCATCCTAAATTGCATGGCCTAAACTACCCATCGGTAAATTGGTATAAGGGACTCCTAGTCCTAGTCATTCTCTTAAATTAAATTAATCCTTGTTCGTGAATGAGCATGTTCTAGTCGCAGGCTCGCAATAGTACGACTAACTTAAGTACTATCACGAGTTCGCGTGATTTGCGAAGACAGACCTGCATGGGCCACCACAAAAACTTGTCACGACCCGCACCCGTTTTTTTTTTAAACGGATATGAGACGTGTCCAAGCCAGCCTACGCCGCAGTGTCGGCGGTAGAACGCTGTCACGGCCATGAAGATCAGAATCACAAATAATACTCATTCACATAATTAATTTAATTTACAAGGATCACAAGATTTACATTTGCAGAAAAATATAAACTTGTACAAATAAAAGAATGGCTACATCTCAACTATCTAGCTAGTCTCTAGGCTTTTGTCTGCAAGTATCCCCGTCACTCCCAAGCTAAGAAAATCCACGGCTAACCTGAAAATGTTGGTTTCCAGTCAGGAATGGAACGAGCACAATTCACTGAATGCAATTTCAAATAAAGAAAATGACTATAAGACAAAGGTTAGACATCAATCATGGGTTTGAAAATAAACAGTAAAGCCGTAAGAAAAATCAATAGTAATAAATAGACCAATATACTTTTCCACCATTAGAAGTACCTTTGATATGTGATCGTCTCGGGACAATTATGCGACACGGTCTACACGGTCTAAAGTTACACGGTCTACAGTTACACGGTCTACAGAAAATATTGCAATAAAGAAACATTGTCTACAGAATAATAATCACGAACTACACAGATTAAATGCAATAAATAAATCACTGTCTACACGGTCTACTTGCAATAAATAAATCACTGTCTACAAGAATAAATGTAACACGGTCTACACGGTCTACACGGTCTACAAGAAATAAACACGGTCTACACGGTCTACACGGTCTAAGGTCAGATCACACATCGTTGGTACTTCTCATTCCCGACTCAACAATTTATAATAGAAAATAATCACATAACTAATGAAACCAACCAATGAAATATAGTAAAATCAATATCGAAATGCAGACAATAAACTGTACTCGCCTGTGGTCCTTTGCTGGTGAAACCGACAATCTGAACTACTCAATGTGCCACTATAGTCAAAACCCGTACAACAGTCCCCGGAAGCTGAAATAAACAATACCAATGATTTCAGAATAGTCAAATTAGCTAGGATTGCCTGTCCTTAAGTCCAATTCTGGACACAGGGGCAAACGGTAATTTCGGACAAAAACGATGTCCGCCGTTGGACCCGCTTTGTACCGAAAAGCGTGCCAGAGTCAATGGTCTCTAAAGTCGTCAAACTACATGTTATGGATCCAGTTTTTCGATACGAACCCAACCGTATGTCCAAAGTTGGATTCCGGCGGGCCGTGCACAAAATCGCCCGTTGAGTGGGACCGTGGGGCCCGCAAAACGGTAATTTTGTCAACGGTCTCAGAATCGGACCAAACTTGGCATGCAGGACCAGAAAAACGATACGGTTCTGTTGGCACAAGTTTCGTCTCGATCTGACGAGCGTGCACAAAGTAATTGGAGAATTTGCAAAGTGCACGATACGGTGAATTTCGACGGATACGCATCAAATTCGTCGCGCACACGCGACCAATTTGAATTCCGTCAAAGCCCACACGACCACGAAGCTGTTACGCAGCTTTCGATCCTTTCGGTACGCGACCACGTCGTCCGGATTGGCGTGACGCACGTCGTGTGGAACAATTTTCAAGTTTTTAAAACAGGTTTTTGGGAAACTTTGGAATTCGATTTCTCGACGCTCAGTCGATGATTTCAAATTCCGTAAGAAGGGATTCGAAGCCCTACATGTTGTCAAAAATTCTCTTCAACTAGATTTTCTATTAAGCCGCTGGATCGATCATAATCGATCGTCGAACAGGGGTTCTTGTACTGCTCTTAAGGTTCTGTTTTTAGACAGATTTTTGTCGACTTTGTGTCGATTAATTGGTCTGGTCCTTCGACTAAATCAAAATCCGCTTGTTGAGATTTAGAGAGGCATGCCCTCTACAGGTGGGATTTTACGGCTCGACAAACCATTAACCGAACAGGGAGGGAGGCGTTGAGGAAGAGGAGTACCTGATACTCTGTTCGGTTTGGTGCTGCTGCTGCAGCATCGACTCTGATGCGCGCGCGCGCTGTCGATCGTTCTCCGGCGACGAGCCACTGTCGGGGAGATCGCCCAGCGTTGGCGAAGGTTCCTTGATGGTGGCGGCTCAGAGGGTGTAGGGTTCATATCGAAATCCCTCTCAACCGAGTTATATATACTCGCTGCTTGATCAGGAGACCAGACTCCCTGTGCTCGGTTTCACAGGGGTCGGGGGGGTTCTGCTATGGGGTTAGGCCAAGCCTTAATGGCTCGGCTTGTTTGCTTACTGTTGCTATGGGTTTTGTTGGCTAATGATGGAAATGCCCGGCTGGGCTGGGGACTTCTCCTCTCCAATCCCTTTTTTTTTTTCTCTATTATTACTATTCATATATATATATTAACTCCTATAAATACTTTTATAGAAATATCCATATAATCTAAATAGAATCCCATTATTATCTATTTCTAGATTAGGGCCTATTTCTCATAAATAGGTATATATACTAATATAACATTTTTTTAATCATAATATAACCACTGATAATAAATAATAATATTATATAATAATAACCTTGATGATAAATTAATAATATGATAATATATTAATAATAACGAAATTCACTAAATCAACCATGGTGTTTATATACCATTATATGTAGTCTAATAATCACCAACAAGTACAATAATCTATTTTATACCAATAATATTGAATATCCACTAATAAGAATATTTACGATATTCCATTACGAATATTCGGAAATTATTTATTAAATCATTAAAACAAAGTATAACACACTCAAACCAAATTCCACCAACACGAATGTCGTTGGACGTGCTGCATGACCTACATGTGCTTGGGCTCAGTTCGGGTCCAGTCCGGTTAAAATGGTATAATCGGTATCCCTAAACTCAATAGTAATTATTAAGTAAATAAAACATCGGTAAGGGTTATGTCGCAACTCAGCCTGGTTTCTCTAGTTAGGATATTACTATGGCCCGGTCTCTCCTGGTATGGCTAGTACTCTAGTCAAAGCTCACTGTTATCTCCCGGGCCACAGTTCCTATTCGTTTTGTGCTCCATAACTCCACAAGGACTTAAGTCAACCACCGTAATAATTAGTTAAATAATTATTTACAAAAATCTAAAATCACCATTTAATTCCAACTAATAAATAAAAATAAAATTCGAAATTCCGGAAAGAGGGGTTACAGCCGTCAATCCCCAGGTGAATCTACTTGGGAGAGGGAGTCGGACATGAGGAGAGATTCCCTTACTTGTTCGATCCAACCGCTGCGGGGGAACCACCCTTCCCGCTTGATACCTTAGAGGTTAGTTTCGATCGCAGCCTTAGTTATTTTGTTACATTGCTTGCTATGTTAGAATATTGTCGGGTCTTCAATCCTTGTGAATTTCGAGGACGAAATTTTTCAAGGAGGGAAGACTTGTCAACCCCTGATTTTCAAAATTTTGTTTATTAGTGATAATTGGCCATTAATGATTATTTGGCATTAATATATTTTATAATAATTATTGGGAATTTTTTAGAATTTTTAAATGTTTTTAAATAGCTTTTAAATTCCAGAAATACCATTTTGCAATTTTATAAATTGTTTTAAACTAGGTTTGCAATATTTAAAATTGTTTTAAACTTTTTGCAATAACCCAATTGTCTTTTGCAAATATTACTCGCGGAGTCATTTTGCAAATTAAAATTTGCATTTGACTGAGGGAGGGACCTAAATAGAAATTCCTAATTTTCTAGGGGGTTTCCTGCAAAACCCTAACCCTAACTGCCCCCGACGACCGTGCGCTGTCGTCATCTCCGACGACGATCGCCGAAACCCTAACCCTAATCCTAATTTCTAGCCCTAATCCCACCGCCCTAGAGTGCTATAAATAAACCCCTCACCTCCCTCTTCTCGACTACCCACCGCCACGACCCCTTCACAGCCCCAGCTCCGCCCCCAATCCCCACTTCCAGATCCAACCACCACCCATCTCCGGCGACCCCCGTTCGACCACCACCGCTCGACGTCGACGTCCCCAACCACCACCATCAGGACCGCCTCGTCGAGCCCGTCCAGCGCCGCCCAAGCGCCTTGACAACGACGCCCCCAGCCGCCGTTCGCCCCTCGACTTCCACCCCACAGCCGGACACGGTAGGTAACATTCCTTCCTCTGTGTCGTGCGTGTCTCAAACTGAGACACGAGACTCGCCTAGACACAGGGGACTTGACTGTGATGCTGGACACGTGTTAGCCGAGTCGTACGTGTCGTGCTGGGCATGGACACGTCGACTCTGTGTCAGATTTCAACTTCTCGTGTCCTGGACTGTATGGACACGAGACGAACTGTGAACTAGACTAACGGGTTTGGGCTTTGCTTAACGGGTAAAAACCCATTTAATTTCTAACCTAAATATAATAAACTAAAACCTAACTCTAAACGAACCCAGCGGGCTGACCCCCTGGCCAGCCCGACCGAGTCTAAACCCCCCCCCCCCCCCCCCCCCCCGCGCGCTGTGCTGGCTGAGTTCGAGCCCCCCTTTTCTTCTGTTTCTTTTCTCTTTTCTCTTTTTCTCTTTTCTTTTCCTTTGTTTTATATATTATATATATTTATGTATATGTATATATATATATATTAGTATGTATATATGTATATACTATTTTTACAGTATTATATATATATGTATATATATTTTATAATTAGTAAATTTTGTGTATATATATGTATATACTAAAATATATGTATATATCTTCATGTATATATATATATTAATATATATATATACACTTTATTATTAAAGTATTTTTCCTATATATATGTATATATATTTATACTATATATTTGTACTCTATAAATTAAGTATTTTTCCTTACAAATATATATGTACTTTTAACACATGCATTTATATTTTTCACTATGCATAACTTTGCCCTATTAAAATATCAATAATTATTTTGTACTTTTACCAAATTGTATTTTATTTGTATTTAAATTACTGCAACCATTTGGTGTCCAAGCCTAGCATGGGTATTTGGGCTCAAATGTGTTTTCACACATTCAAGACCTGTACAAGTCATATTGGACTTGATTCATGGCCTTGGGTCCTGTATTTGAACTTTGGTTCAAATTATATACATGGACAAAATACGCAGATAATTAATTATTGTGTGCATAGCTGTTTTTGATTTTCTAAAAACTTAGAGTGTTGCTAAAATTATGAAAAAATAGTTTTTAGATACTTTGTTAAGTTGGCTAATTTAGTATAATTTTTGTAGTATTTAATTTACTGTTTTGCCACTAGTTTGGCATATGAAACCAAAACTCACTTTCTGTATACTTAGGAAAACTGATTTTTATAAAATATTTGTACTGGTTAATAAATTCCAGAAAAATTATAATAAATTTCTATAGTTAGCAAGGATCGTTTTGGTACTTTGTTTTATGCAAAACTAGGCTTTTTGCCTATCTCTAAAATTGTTAGAACACAATGATCTTTTGATTTATTTATTGATTAATTACGACTTGTAGCTTTTTGTGTTATTTGGAGTTTTAGTCGTATTGAACCCCATCCCTCACTAGTGTAAAGACCCTGGAAAGTTAGTTAACATAGTGTGTCACCCCCACATTGGTCTCCTATGCCAAGTCATCATTTTGGCTAGGTGCCCAGTCACAAGTCGTGTCGCACCAGTTAGCGTTCTAGTATTTTAGCTTAGTGTAAAAGCTAAGTTATTGCATTTATTTCTACAGCGACGAGTTACTGGACATCCATAGCACTGTTATCGCAGCTTGTTTTGTTTTGCTTTGCTAGAGGCAAGTACTTTCTACGAACTTTACATATTGTCACATAAATGAACTGCAAAATCCACCATGTTAAATGCTGATCCTTGGGGTAGCAAGTTAAAATATCACATGTTGTACTTTTTCATTACTACCATGCTCAGACAGTTTCTTTGTATCTCTCACATGATTAGAGTATGGGTTATGGGAAAAACTGATAGTAGAGTACGTGATCATGTCCCCCCTATATAGTACCGAGCAAAGTTTCATTTTATATGTTACGGCGCCGTAGGCCTTACTTACCAAGGCAGATTTGTGCGTATGTACACCTCTCGCCCTATCACTTATACGGAAGTACATTTTATTTACATTGTGCCTCAGTACATTGTATACCTATTGACCGATCACGTACCTGCTACAGTTTTAAACATTACATATACATCTGTCTTTATGACATATGTATCCTTGCCATGATAGATTGTGTGATGCCATGTTTCCAATTATTTCTTCTATGTTCATTGCCATGTTTCATATGCTAGTTTGCTAGAAAACAGTACTTGCTCCCGTCCTGACAGGATAACGTTGTAGGTGTCCTTACTGAGGAGGAGTTGCTCTGCGACTCATACTATGGAGTTACTCCTACGGACCCGCTCTGCTTTATGAGGATGTTCCTGCGGGGAACCTTGCCTAGTTGTCTTTTGTTTACTTAGACTTTGAGAGTAGACATGTATTAGACTATATCATTTTGTAACTGGACATGTATCCAGTTTTACATTTCAGTTTGCTTGTACTTGGACATCTTACTATATACGACGACTTTTGTGTTTGGAGCATTTATGATTCTTCTTCACTTATAGAACTGTTAGCGCATTTAGTCTTATCCTGTTGTCTTTAGAACAGCTTACTACGTTTTATCTCAACGTAGGCTGGGCATGTCTCGGCCTGGCCCAATAATTTGGGTAGCGGGTCGTGACACACTGTTCTTGGACCCGTTGACATATTCCACCAGATCACAGGCGAGTACATTCTCTGATAATATTTCTGTTTTATGATATCGTCTATGTTTCTTGTATTTAGTGTAGATACCCTTGTTCTCTTGACACATTGTTCACACGGATTGGTATTTTCCTGGATCCCGTCATGAGATGTTATTCCTCGCTCTCCTTGGTATATCTTGTGCAAGTCTTTCTTGTTCCTTGTGCATTGTATAGACACGATTCCTGCGAAGGCTAGCTACCCTTTCGGAGAATCGCGTGTCATGATGTGTCATGGATGGATCCACTATACTAGTCGGGGATGGGGAGTATTAGTGTAGATGTGTGGTCATTATCCACCTTGTTGTTCTTGTAGATCTTGTGAGTGTTAATCATACACCCCGCGTATGATTAACCAGGCCAGTAGACCTTGTGCAAGACCCAAGCCGACCACATGTTGAAACTAGTACTCACACACTTAGATAGATAATTCTTGATTCTTGTACATGTCATGATCAGTTTTACTTGCCTCGTTCTAGCTCTAGATTTACAACTTAACTTGCCATGATACTCACATGTACATTTCATGATTTCTTGTATATTCTCTCTATTTACTGCTACATGTTCAATATCGTATAATTAGAACTGTTATTTGAGATTTGTGCTCGTTCCATCCTGACTGGATATGTTGACAAAATTTTAGGAGTAGTTGTTCCACATTTGTTGGACTGCAGGATGATTCTAGCTGAGGTGGTTCACACTGTTCCTCTATGTGAGTTACCTGGTAGTTATTCCTTAGTTAGCCTTGTTGTTCCTTCATTATCTTCCTGTCTTATGATCATTGTAGATTCTAGTTGTTCTAGTGATATTGTTATTATTTTTTGTCTTATCTTCCTTAGTTTCGTGATGTGACATGAGTACATTTCTAGTTATGGATTCTTAGATGTTGTAGTTAGTATAGTACACTTGACAGTGTTCTACCGCCGATACCGCGGCGTAGGCTGGGCGTGGTCCACGTATTCGTACTCGTATATCCGGGTGCGGGTCGTGACATATCCAGTTCGGACAATAGCATCAGTCGCACGACTCGAAATTGGTTGCAAAGGAAGATCGTCAGGTTACGCATATCGTCGATGGTGTTGAAGCGTATCAAAGATCGATATGCGATAACTCGGGGATACCCTGACTCGACGAATGACGATCGTGCAAAATGTCATTGTTCCGTTGGATGCTATACTTGGGATGTTAAAATGTGTCGAGAAAAAGATAGACGTGGCTCGAGGATTTTTTTAGATGAACGAATGATAAACGGACTATCGAACTGGATCTTGACTTGGATGAAAATGAGAATGCTTGGATTTTCTTTGTTGACAACCACAACGTTGACGTTCTTGTCTTATGCGGGCGCAACTCCAGCCTCGCACATGCGTCGCGTCGGATTAGGACGATCACTCCACGTGAGCGCTGATATGGTGATTCATACAGCGGTAGTGATTGAACTTGGATGGCGTGGCAAATTGATTGCATCGACTTGTGGTTTGACGCAAAGGTAAACTCGAAAATAAATCAGTGTGTTTAATGATTGAACTTAAGGATTGAGTAGGTCCAATCCGCGTATCGAGAATGGGTTAGTCTAAAACTCAAACAAGAGTTACACCCCGATGAGAATGATTATTCCGCGGGAGCGTTGCATGGTGATTCATGAACCGCCATGGTTAATCGGACTCGCGTGAGATTGGGGCACAATGTATTGTCGAGCTGGATGACCTCGTGATCGAATACACGAATTGGTTAGAACTGGTGATTGAACGGAATTGAATAAGTGCAACGTAAGTCTTGATGCGAATTAGGTGATCATGCTCGATGTTTAGAAATTTGAGTGAAACGAACCTGGGTAGAAACTCCCGTACAAGCGAACAAATGGTCTAACCATAGGATTTGGGGCGAGCATCGTGCAATGACCTTGCACGATGAGCCACGGACCTGACGTGTAACTATGACTTTGTGAGCTGACCTATAGCGGATAGGCGGACGACCGTATGCCGAGTGATTGAACCTGTGCGATGGCATTTACAGTATCGTCTGGACGGACGATAGACTTTGGAAAACAAGACTTAGAGTAGGACGGAAAACTGGGAGTGTGCGTGAACGATGACGAGATTGGCCCCAAACGAAGGGAATGATAGGGATGGATGATGCCCAAGTTAAAGTTGGGATAACGAATTGAATCGTTGATAGGAAGAAATACTTGATGATGGTGCAATACTTGGTTTTGAATCGGACGGAAATTACTTAGTCTTGGTCGACCCCGCTAAGAGAAATCATACTGATTTCGTAGACAATAACGCTTGAGAAGCGAATCGAATCATCTCGAGGACCGAGATAAACGATATGTGATACACACGAGTTCGATTTTAAATCGAAGTTAGCAAAATGATCGGCAAATCGAAACTATCACAAGTAGCTTGTCCGACTTCGCTAGTCGCTAAGCTTGGTTGAAATGTACGTATTCGAGGGACGCCTTGAATACGTGCACGATCCAAACTCAGCGATATGATGAACTCGAATACAGCTGCAAGTGGGTGTTGAGATGCGCATGAACGAATGAGTGAGTTTGCCTCAGCCTACGACTCTCGTGTTTGATAAATTACAATGCACCTCGTATGACCGTTTCAGTCCCATGATACGTCAAAATATCAACCAAGTCGAAGAAACGCGACAATTGAATAAGAACCATCAACTTTGAAATGAATGAAAAGCCATTCAATAAAATCGACCAAACGTATGCGACACGGAACTTGGAAAGGTACCGAGCATGGTTCGATGCCATCAAACGATAGAGCCGTTCGATAGGGATTGCCTAAGAAACACGACGACGCGAGTTAAGGAATGGTAGGATGACCTGCACTCAGGAAGTCTCGAGGACGAGACTTGTTTTGAGTGGTGTATTATGTAGTGACCCACTCCGCCCTAGCGGAACGCCGATTAAAACGGCAAGTACAACGACTCAAACGAGCCGTCGACCCGAAGAGTTGGCATCGACCTGACGAAGAATCGATGCAAGGCTTACATTGGTCCGTCAAGATGAATCCAGACTTAGACTTTCAAAGGCGCACTCGGATCGCTCGGCCGATTGCGAACATTGCTTAGGTGGGTGGCTCCGATGAACCCGTCTTTGCTTATGTCACGCCCCAGAACCAGAATACTGGAGAGCGGGGGAATGACTCAGCCAGCTACGTATTACGGGTAGAAATACCGTATAATACGATCAATACTGTCTAACCCGACGAGGGGGTGCATACTACATAAAAGTCTCACTATGGTCATTTCGCATCTATTGGCTCAATCATTCAAATAAGAAACAGTAATACAGAACATGTAAGATAAAGCAGTAAGGCGTCCCAAACGCTCAGTCAGAATGTTCTGGAAATCTGGCTTTACAAAACATAGCCAGATGGTATAGTAAGGTATACACAATTGTTATCAGCTGTAGTCTGACTTAATTACAATCATGCAAAAGTAAGTACAAGACGATCCGACCAACATGTCGGTGCCAAACGGCTAAGTATAAAGTAAATGACAAAACGAGCGGTGAAGTAGGAAACCCACTCGAGTCCTCCTGCGATCATCCCTCTAGTATTGACCATCTTGGAGGTAGAAGTAAGCTGGATCCTCGGGGACCGGCTCTAAATCTGGCCATGCAAAACCAGAGAGGTTAGACCTCTAATAGCAAGTACCACAAGGAAGGACGATATGAAGGACTAAACCAGTAAGTAAGAAAATGTAATAATAGATCTCTGTCTCCCACTAGGATTCACATAACGTCACGACACTTCGAACCACCTCCCAACCAAACAAGGACAGAAGTTGGCCCGTCATGTCCTGACATCCTGATCATCTCAGTTAGGCAACAGAGTAGATACAGTACACAAACAAATCATCTTGAACGGCCAATCAATTCCTACGGCTAGCTATTGTGAGTCCCAAGTTATCCTAGAATTATGCAAAAATAGGGATTCCTCAGTTCTTACTATGTACGAGCAAGGCTAGTCTATCCAGTCAATCAATTGCGCTAATCATGTAGTTAGACGAGTCCCAGCGGGACGCCCGTCGTTATAGCATGTACAATAATATAAGCAGATACTGTTCCCTGCCCGTGTGACAGATTTACAGTATCTGTGGGAACCAGCCGGCCCGTCGGGCACTTAATAGTCCCAAGGAGGCTGCCATGTAAGAACTCGGGAATCCATTCTCTCCACGCCATTGTTAGTTTATTTGACTTAATGGCCTCTACGTTGAGTGAAGTTTCCATGCCGTGGATCATGGTCATTCAATGAGTACTTTCGTACGGAGTACGATATGCGCAACTCTACAACGATACCTGTGCGGCTAGGTTGTAGGTCTTACATAGCGTGATGCAACAATCAAATTAACTACGGAATAATTATGCCTTGACCATAAAGTACATATGTCGTCTTTATAAGATAAATAGATAATTAAATATAAATAAATAATTTGAAACCTGCATGTGCCTGTATGCCAATATTCGGGATTGGCTAATCGAGTACAACAGTTCATTACATGAACGTGTCTCATTCATTCAATTCAATAAGACGACTAGCCAGTCTCTTAGTTCCAACTAGGAACGCATGATCAATTATTTAGTCCATGTCATAATCATTATCAATGGTGACAAGACATGAAAGTCATTTAATATTACATGGGGTCGAGTTTATAACTCTCAAGGTTAAGTTCCAGTCAATCAATTCTGGGTATCCATGGATCAATCAGGACATAAGACACATTCCATAATCCATTTTAACAAATTTAACATATCATGATTTATCAAGAAATTCACGCAAAAGACGTAAGGATATAATAGAAGAATTATCATGCCATCATTAAATGAATAGGTTGAGGAATAAATAAAAACACCCAGGTCAGGAAGTCACGCCAACAAGTCTATGCTAAGGCCAAAAGTCACGCTAAGTCTAGCTGGGGTGAGCGTGGAAAATGGGCCTGAACAGTGAGCGTGAAAAGTGATACACGCTGGCAAGCGTGAGCGTGAAAAGTCACGCAAGCAAGCACAGCGTGAGCGTGAAGGGAAAATCCACGCACGCACAAGAGAGCGTGACTAAAAATCCACGCACTCATGGAAGTGTGCGTGACTAAAAATACACGTAGACTCGTGCATGTGTGCGTGACTAAAAATACACGCAGACTCGTGAGAACGTGAGCGTGACTGAAAATACACGCACGCTCATGAGAACGTGAGCGTGACTGAAAATACACGCACGCTCATGAAAACGTGAGCGTGACTGAAAATACACGCACGCTCATGAGAACGTGAGCGTGACTGAAAATACACGCTAACATGTAAGAACATGAGCGTGTCTCAAAATCCACGCAGACACGTAGAGACGTGTGCGTGACTCAGCCTTCGTCCCAAGCCAGAAGATGAAGTTTCCAGCCAGAAAATACGCTAAGTTGGGAGGACCAAAAACCCACGAACAGCCGAAATATAACAACTTAGATCTAGAGAAAATCTAGCCATAGAAATCAAAAATGCTAAGAACTAAACTCTCTTGGAATCACAAGAAGAAGACAAATAAACCATAAAAACATGGTTCTCAAGTAGAAGCAAGTTTGCACTTGCCTCCTGCTGCTGCTGGTGGTAGGTGGAGAAGTGATGAGAGAAAGAAGAAGAAGTAATGGTGAGGATGAGTAATGAGGAGAGAGAATGGAGAGGGTGGCTTTAAATAGGGGGAGTGGTGGTAGGTGGGAGCTAATGGGCCGGGTTGGATTCGGATTCATCAATGAACCCGAGAACCTAACCTAGGCCGAACCACATAAGCAAGACTAAAAGCAGGAAATAAAAGCAGGGAATAAAATGCAGATAATAAAATTGTAAGAAATTAATTAACATAAAAATTAAAGAGCAGATAATTAATTAACATGAACTAGAGAAATTTAAATACAGGATACTACATGATAAATACTAAATAAATACACATGAGTTGTATATGTATATAAAAATACGTATTTCGGGAACGGGGAGTGACATCTCTACCCACCTTAGAAAAATTCCGTCCTCGGAATTTCAAATCCCAGCAGGTAGAAATATCGGAGCTAAACTAATACAAACAATTCTAGTGAGCAAGCAATCATTTCTACCATATCAAAAGCAAGTACTATATATGTAAATTTATCAATCCATGATATCAAGTAGCTCTACCCATAAAGTGACAAGCATGAAGAATCAGGACAATCAAGGTATACGGAAAGAGATATACCTTGTGAGTCAAACAGGTGTGGATATCGTGATCGGACATCATCCTCACGTTTCCACGTTGATTCTCCCAAGGAGTGATGACCCCAAGCAACACGAACAAGACTAATTGTTCTGTTCTTGAGTATCTTCTCTCTTCGGTCCAAAATGGACACAGGCTGTTCCTCGTAAGACAGGTTGGTACCAACAACCAGCTCAGAGTGATCGAGGACATGGCTTGGGTCCGATACATACCTACGTAATTGAGATACATGAAACACGTTATGCACCTCTCGTAACGAAGGTGGGAGGGATAAAAGATAAGCAACATCGTCTATCCGATCAAGGATAACAAATGGGCCTACGTACCGCGGACTCAATTTCCCGCGAATGCCAAATCTGATGACCCCATGAGTAGGTGAGATCCGCAAGAATACGTGGTCCCCAACAGAGAACTCTAACGACCTACGATGCTGGTCCGCCCAATGACGATGCCGATCCTGCGCAACTCGAAGTCGCTCTCTAATTCCCTTAACCACTTCAACCGTCTGAACAATCATTTCTGGGCCTAACATCTTTCTTTCTCCGATATCATCCCATGCAAGCGGTGACCTGCACTTCTTACCATATAATGCTTTAAATGGCACCATCTGGATACTGGCTTGATAACCATTGTTGTATGAGAACTCGACCAAGTGTAGGTGACTCTCCCAAGACCCTTCAAAATCTAGAGTGCAGGCTCGTAACATGTCTTCTAAAGTCTGAATCGTTCTTTCTGATTGCCCATCCGTCTGCGGATGGTAAGCCGTGCTAAATCTTAACTTGGTACCAAGACTATGATGTAAGCTCTTCCAGAAATGTGATGTAAGCGGGTATCCCGATCCGACATAATACTGACAGGGACTCCATGCTGCCTGACTATCTGTTGCATATATAACTCTGCTAACTTTTCTGTAGATTGCCCTACTCTGAAAGGAAAAAAGTGTGCTACCTTTGTAAGTCGGTCCACTATCACCCAAATAGCGTCCTTACCACTTGGTGATCTCGGTAAACCGTTCACAAAGTCCATTGTAATATGCTCCCATTTCCATTCCGGAATAGGAAGCGGTTGCAATAACCCAGCTGGCCTCTGCTGTTCTGCCTTCACTTGCTGACATACCAAGCAACGGGAAACAAATCTAGCTATCTCCCTCTTCATTCCGTTCCACCAAAATGCTGCTTGATATCTTGGTACATCTTGGTCCCCCAGGGAGAATAGAATATTGAGAACTGTGAGCTTCTGCCATAACCTCCTGTCTGATATCTACACTAGGCACACATAGACGTGATCCAAACCTAAGTGTACCATCTTTATGAATTCTCATCTCCTTCCTGAGTCCTGAATCACATTCTGTCCTAAGCTTCAGAATCCTTGGGTCTTGTGCCTGAGCTGCCTTGATCCTGTCTACTAAGTCAGATTGAACTTGCAGACTTGTTAGAACTCCTACATCACTAGGAAGTATGACTTCGATGCCCATCTCCTGAAGGTCTTCTAAGATATGCCTCTGCGTTATCAACATAAATGTGCCGCCTCTCCTGCTAAGAGCGTCTGCTACTACATTAGCCTTGCCTGGATGAAACTGAAGCTCCACGTCATAATCCTTAATCAATTCCAGCCATCTTCTCTGCCTCATATTCAGCTCCTTCTGAGTAAAGATGTACTTCAGACTTTTATGATCTGTGTACATCTCCACCCGGTCACCATATAGGTAATGCCTCCATAGCTTCAGAGCAAACACTACTGCCGCTAACTCCAAATCATGAGTTGGGTAATTCTTCTCGTGGTCCCGAAGCTGCCTAGATGCATATGCTATCACTTTCCCATGCTGCATAAGGACACATCCAAGTCCCTTACCTGACACATCACAATATACTGTAAAACCTTCAGGTCCAACTGGCAATGTAAGAATAGGTGCTGATATCAACTTCTGCTTCAAAGTCTCGAATGATGCCTGACATTCTGTCGACCAAACGAATGGTACATCCTTCCGGGTCAAGCGGGTCATGGGTGCTGAAAGCCTTGCAAAGTCTGACACAAACCTTCTGTAATATCCTGCTAATCCCAAGAAACTCCGTACATCTGCTACGGTCTTGGATACTGGCCAACTTTCTACTGCTTCTATCTTCCTGGGATCTACTGCTACTCCAGCTCCTGATATGATATGACCCAAAATGAAATATGATTCGTCCAGAACTCACACTTGCTGAGCTTGGCATACAACTGGTTCTTTCTCAGAACCTGCAACACTGTCCTGAGGTGGTCTTCATGCTCCTCTTCACTAGCAGAATATACAAATATGTCGTCAAGAAACACAACGACAAACTGGTCTAAGTATGGCATAAAGATACGATTCATCAAATCCATGAATATTGCTGGAGCATTGGTCAAACCAAACGGCATTACTAAGAATTCATAATGCCCATACTTCGACCTGAACGCTGTCTTGGGAATATCTTCCTTCCGAACCCTCACCTGATGGTACCCTGAACGAATATCTTGGAGAAAACTCTAGCCTTGCTCAACTGGTCAAATAAGTCGTCGATCCTGGGTAATGGGTACTTGTTCTTCACTGTTGTCGCGTTAAGCTTTCTGTGGTCAATGCATAATCTGGATGACCCATCCTTCTTTTCTACAAGTACCACTGGTGCTGCCCATGGTTACACGCTAGCTTGGATAAACTCCTTCTCCTTCAGTTCCTCAATATGCTGATATACCTTGGCCTGCTCTGAATCCGCCATTCTGTAAACCCGATCTGATATCGGTTTAGTTCCTGGTGTCAATTCTATACTGAACTCAATATCTCTAACCGGTGGTAGACCTGGAAGTTCTTCAGGAAATACGTCTAGAAATTCTTCAACTACCTTCGGAATCTGAACTTCTTCCATTGCCGTTACTACTCCCTGCTCTGGTTGAGTTGCCTCTGATCTGACTAAGGTGAACCGCTCTATGCCTGGAATATCAAAAGATACACTCCCTCTACAACAATCTATTATCGCATGACTGTCTTTCAGCCAGTCCATGCCTAAGATAACGTCGAAATTTCCGACAGGAAATTCTATCAACCGGGCAGGTAAAGAATGCCCACAAACTACAACGCTACACGCTAGAATAACTCTACTAACTCCTATGAGCCCATTGCCAGTGAGTATATTCAACCTCCCTGGCAATGCCTCGAACTCCATTCCTAGTCGTGTCGTAAATTGTACAGATATAAATGAATGAGATGCTCCTGAATCAAACAATGCTACTGTGGGATATGAGGCGACGAGAATGTTACCTGCCACAACATCTCCCGATGCCAATGCCTCCTCCAAGGACAAAGTGAACGCTTGCCCTCGACCTCCTTGCTGGTTTCCATGCTGCAGCCTAGCCTGATGCTGCTGCTGGCCTCTTCCTTGATGATGCTGGGGTGGTCTATGCTGGTGTAGCTGTATCGGCGGTCCCTGCTGCCGAAACATCTGAGCCTGCGGACGCTGTGCCAACGGCCTTACTTGCCACTGCTGGTCCTCGATATTGTCCTGCCCTTGGGGCTGGCAGAGCAGGAAACTGCTGCCCTGGTCCTCCTGCCCTCGGATTCATGGGACATGTGGTAACCCGATGGTCTGGATTTCTACATATCAGACACAGTCCATTCAATATTCGACACACATCTCTAGTGTGTCCCATCTTTCCGCAATAAGTGCAGCCCGCCGGGGGTTGCTGGTTCTTCTTCTGTTGCTGTTGCTACTGCCTGGGTGGTGCTGGTCCTCGTATCGCCACATCGTGGATACGAATGCCAGTGGATGGTGCTGTTGTTCGGGGCGCTGCTCCCCCTCCTCCTTCAATCTGACTGTGGGATCTCTTCTGACCCCCAGTCCTTACTGCAAGCCTCTGAATGGTGATTTCATGCCTTCGAGTTGCCGTCAATATCTCATCAAAAGTCTGGTAATTGTGCCCCTCGATCAATTGCAAGAGTTCAAGATAAAACCCTTGCTGAAACCTCATAGCCCTCTGGCTCTCTGTTGCTACCATCTCTGGGACAAATCTACTCAATCTGCAGAATTCCGCTGCATAAGCATCTACAGTCTTGCCAGCCTGCCTGAGGCTGATAAACTTCTGCTGTAGCTCAAACCTTGCCACAACTCCATAGTACTTGGTCTTGAATCTTGCAGTAAAATCGTCCCAAGCCACAGGACGTCTAATGCCCACTTCCTCTGATTCCCACCAATCACGTGCGAGATCCTGAAGTAACAACTTCACTAGATCCACACGTTCTTCTGCCGGTACCTTAGCTGCTGTCAGAATAGCCTCCATATCCTTAAGCCATGCATCTGCTGAGATGGCATCCTCCGTGCCCTCGAAACGACGGGGGTTGTACTTGTAAAACCTGGCTGATGCTCCTGAATCTGGCCTTGCCCCTCTTTCCAATGCTGTCTGCAATTCTTGGTTGAGTAGCACATTCTGCTCTTGTAGCTGAGTGTGCATGCGTTGCTGGGCCAACATCTGATGTTGCTGAGTGGCCATCATTCCTCTCATGATCTCCAGAAGGGCTGGTGTGTCCACTTAGTTAGGTAGAACTGTCGGTGGTGGTGGAACATCCGGATACTGCGATCCAGCCGCTGGTTCCACTATCACTTCTTCCTGGGTAGCCTCTTGGGTTAGTACCGGCCCTTGTTGCTGACCAACAGGGTCAGGTTGTCCATGTTGCTCTTGTTGCTGTTGACCAGTCCTGGCAGATGCGGACGAAGTGCCCCTAAGAAAATGGACAAGAGAACAATCAAACAATCGGACATGAAGGATCAATGAAGCCAAAGGATACCGGAATGTCAAGCAAGGGCTGAGAATAACGAATCATGAGATCAAAGGGGAACATGTGTGATTGAGACATCCTATAAATCGAAACACCCCACAAGTCTGAAATCAGACCTGCATGGGCCACCACTAAAACCTTATCACGCCCCAGAACCAGAATACTGGAGAGCGGGGGAATGACTCAGCCAGCTACGTATTACGGGTAGATGAATACCGTATAATACGATCAATGCTGTCTAACCAGACGAGGGGGTGCATACTACATAAAAGTCTCACTATGGTCATTTCGCATCTATTGTCTCAATCATTCAAATAAGAAACAGTAATACAGAACATGTAAGATAAAGCAGTAAGGCGTCCCAAACGCTCAGTCAGAATGTTCTGGAAATCTGGCTTTACAAAACATAGCCAGATGGTATAGTAAGGTATACACAATTGTTATCAGCTGCAGTCTGACTTAATTATAATCATGCAAAAGTAAGTACAAGACGATCTGACCAACATGTCGATGCCAAACGGCTATGTATAAAGTAAATGACAAAACGAGCGGTGAAGTAGGAAAACCCACTCGAGTCCTCCTGCGATCATCCCTCTAGTATTGACCATCTTGGAGGTAGAAGTAAGCTGGATCCTCGGGGACCGGCTCTAAATCTGGCCATGCAAAACCAGAGAGGTTAGACCTCTAATAGCAAGTACCACAAGGAAGGACGATATGAAGGACTAAACCAGTAAGTAAGAAAATGTAATAATAGATCTCTGCCTCCCACTAGGATTCACATAACGTCACGACACTTCGAACCAACCTCCCAACCAAACAAGGACAGAAGTTGGCCCGTCATGTCCTGACATCCTGATCATCTCAGTTAGGCAACAGAGTAGATACAGTACACAAACAAATCATCTTGAACGGCCAATCAATTCCTACGGCTAGCTATTGTGAGTCCCAAGTTATCCTAGAATTATGCAAAAATAGGGATTCCTCAGTTCTTACTATGTGCGAGCAAGGCTAGTCTATCCAGTCAATCAATTGTGCCAATCATGTAGTTAGACGAGTCCCAGCGGGACGCCCGTCGTTATAGCATGTACAATAATATAAGCAGATACTGTTCCCTGCCCGTGTGACAGATTTACAGTATCTGTGGGAACCAGCCGGCCCGTCAGGCACTTAATAGTCCCAAGGGAGCTGCCATGTAAGAACTCGAGAATCCATTCTCTCCATGCCATTGTTATTTTATTTGACTTAATGGTCTCTACGTTGAGTGAAGTTCCATGCCGTGGATCATGGTCATTCAATGAGTACTTTCGTACGGAGTATGATATGCGCAACTCTACAACGATACCTGTGCGGCTAGGTTGTAGGTCTTACATAGCGTGATGCAACAATCAAATTAACCACGAAATAATCATGCCTTGACCATAAAGTACACATGCCGTCTTTATAAGATAAATAGATAATTAAATAATAAATAAATAATTTGAAACCTGCATGTGCCTGTATGCCAATATTCGGAATTGGCTAATCGAGTACAATAGTTCATTACATGAACGTGTCTCATTCATTCAATTCAATAAGACGACTAGCCAGTCTCTTAGTTCCAACTAGGAACGCATGATCAATTATTTAGTCCATGTCATAATCATTATCAATGGTGACAAGGCATGAAAGTCATTTAATATTATATGGGGTCGAGTTTATAACTCTCAAGGTTAAGTTCCAGTCAATCAATCCTGGGTATCCATGGATCAATCAGGACACAAGACGCATTCCAAATAACAATCCATTTTAACAAATTTAACATATCATGATTTATCAAGAAATTCACGCAAAAGACGTAAGGATATAATAGAAGAATTATCATGCCATCATTAAATGAATAGGTTGAGGAATAAATAAAAACACCCAGGTCAGGAAGTCACGCCAACAAGTCTATGCTAAGGCCAAAAGTCACGCTAAGTCTAGCTGGGGTGAGCATGGAAAATGGGCGTGAACAGTGAGCGTGAAAAGTGATACACGCTGGCAAGCGTGAGCGTGAAAAGTCACGCAAGCAAGCACAGCATGAGCGTGAAGGGAAAATCCACGCACGCACAAGAGAGCGTGACTAAAAATCCACGCACTCATGGAAGTGTGCGTGACTAAAGATACACGCAGACTCGTGCATGTGTACGTGACTAAAAATACACGCAGACTCGTGAGAACGTGAGCGTGACTGAAAATACACGCACGCTCATGAGAACGTGAGCGTAACTGAAAATACACGCACGCTCATGAAAACGTGAGCGTGACTGAAAATACACGCACGCTCATGAGAACGTGAGCGTGACTGAAAATACATGCTAACATGTAAGAACATGAGCGTGTCTCAAAATCCACGCAGACACGTAGAGACGTGTGCGTGACTCGGCCTTCGTCCCAAGCCAGAAGATGAAGTTCCCAGCCAGAAAATACGCTAAGTTGGGAGGACCAAAAACCCATGAACAGCCGAAAATATAACAACTTAGATCTAGAAAAAACCTAGCCATAGAAATCAAAAATGCTAAGAACTAAACTCTCTTGGAATCACAAGAAGAAGACAAATAAACCATAAAAACATGGTTCTCAAGTAGAAGCAAGTTGCACTTGCCTCCTGCTGCTGCTGCTGGTAGGTGGAGAAGTGATGAGAGAAAGAAGAAGAAGTAATGGTGAGGATGAGTTGATGAGAGAGAATGGAGAGGGTGGCTTTAAATAGGGGGAGTGGTGGTAGGTGGAGCTAATGGGCCGGGTTGGATTCAGATTCATCAATGAACCCGAGAACCTAACCTAGGCCGAACCACATAAGCAAGACTAAAAGCAGGAAATAAAAGCAGGGAATAAAATGCAGATAATAAATTGTAAGAAATTAATTAACATGAAATTAAAGAGCAGATAATTAATTAACATGAACTAGAGGAATGTAAATACAGGATACTACATGATAAATACTAAATAAATATACATGAGTTGTACATGTATATAAAAATACGTATTCCGGGAACGGGGAGTGACATCTCTACCCACCTTAGAAAAATTCTGTCCTCGGAATTTCAAATCCCTGCAGGTAGAAATATCGGAGCTAAACTAATACAAACAATTCTAGTGAGCAAGCAATCATTTCTACCATATCAAAGCAAGTACTATATATGTAAATTCATCAATCCATGATATCAAGTAGCTCTACCCATAAAGTGACAAGCATGAAGAATCAGGACAATCAAGGTATACGAAAAGAGATATACCTTGTGAGTCAAACAGGTGTGGATATCGTGATCGGACATCATCCTCACGTTCCCACGTTGACTCTCCCAAGGAGTGATGACCCCAAGCAAAACGACAAGACTAATTGTTCTGTTCTTGAGTATCTTCTCTCTTCGTCCAAATGGACACAGGCTGTTCCTCGTAAGACAGGTTGGTACCAACAACCAGCTCAGAGTGATCGAGGACATGGCTTGGGTCCGATACATACCTACGTAATTGAGATACATGAAACACGTTATGCACCTCTCGTAACGAAGGTGGGAGGGATAAACGATAAGCAACATCGCCTATCCGATCAAAGATAACAAATGGGCCTACGTACCGCGGACTCAATTTCCCGCGAACGCCAAATCTGATGACCCCACGAGTAGGTGAGATCCGCAAGAATACGTGGTCCCCAACAGAGAACTCTAACGGCCTACGATACTGGTCCGCCCAATGACGATGCCGATCCTGCGCAACTCGAAGTCGCTCTCTAATTCCCTTAACCACTTCAACCGTCTGAACAATCATTTCTGGGCCTAACATCTTCCTTTCTCCGATATCATCCCATGCAAGCGGTGACCTGCACTTCTTACCATATAATGCTTCAAATGGTGCCATCTGGATACTGGCTTGATAACCATTATTGTATGAGAACACGACCAAGTGTAGGTGACTCTCCCAAGACCCTCCAAAATTTAGAGTGCAGGCTCGTAACATGTCTTCTAAAGTCTGAATCGTTCTTTCTGATTTTCCATCCGTCTGCGGATGGTAAGCCGTGCTAAATCTTAACTTGGTACCAAGACTGATGTAAGCTCTTCCAGAAATGTGATGTAAAGCGGGTATTCCGATCCGACACAATACTGACAGGGACTCCATGCTGCCTGACTATCTGTTGCATATATAACTCTGCTAACTTTTCTGTAGATTGCCCTACTCTGAAAGGAAGAAAGTGTGCTACCTTTGTAAGTCGGTCCACTATCACCCAAATAGCGTCCTTACCACTTGGTGATCTCGGTAAACCGTCACAAAGTCCATTGTAATATGCTCCCATTTCCATTCCGGAATAGGAAGCGGTTGCAATAACCCAGCTGGCCTCTGCTGTTCTGCCTTCACTTGCTGACACACCAAGCAACGGAAAATAAATCTAGCTATCTCCCTTTTCATCCCGTTCCACCAGAAATGCTGCTTGATATCTTGGTACATCTTGGTCCCCCCAGGGTGAATAGAATATTGAGAACTGTGAGCTTCTGCCATAACCTCCTGTCTGATATCTCCACTAGGCACACATAGACGTGATCCAAACCTAAGTGTACCATATTCATGAATTCTCATCTCCTTCCTGAGTCCAGACTCACATTCTGCCCTAAGCTTCTGAATCCTTGGGTCTTGTGCCTGAGCTGTCTTGATCATGTCTACTAAGTCAGATTGAACTTGCAGACTTGTTAGAACTCCTACATCACTAGAAGTATGACTTCGATGCCCATCTCCTGAAGGTCTTCTAAGATATGCCTCTGCGTTGTCAACATAAATGTGCCGCCTCTCCTGCTAAGAGCGTCTGCTACTACATTAGCCTTGCCTGGATGATACTGAAGCTCCACGTCATAATCCTTAATCAATTCCAGCCATCTTCTCTGCCTCATATTCAGCTCCTTCTGAGTAAAGATGTACTTCAGACTTTTATGATCTGTGTACATCTCCACCCGGTCACCATATAGGTAATGCCTCCATAGCTTCAGAGCAAACACTACTGCCGCTAACTCCAAATCATGAGTTGGATAATTCTTTTCGTGGTCCCGAAGCTGCTTAGATGCATATGCTATCACTTTCCCATGCTGCATAAGGACACATCCAAGTCCCTTACTTGACGCATCACAATAACTGTAAAACCCCCGGGTCCAACTGGCAATGTAAGAATAGGTGTTGATATCAACTTCTGCTTCAAAGTCTCGAATGATGCCTGACATTATGCCGACCAAACGAATGTACATCCTTCCGGGTCAAGCGGGTCATGGGTGCTGAAAGCCTTACAAAGTCTGACACAACCTTATATAATATCCTGCTAATCCCAAGAAATTCTGTACATCTGCTACGGTCTTGGGTACTGGCCAACTTTCTACTGCTTCTATCTTCCTGGGATCTACTGCTACTCCAGCTCCTGATATGATATGACCCAAAATGAAATATGATTCGTCCAGAACTCACACTTGCTGAGCTTGGCATACAACTGGTTCTCTCTCAGAACCTGCAACACTGTCCTGAGGTGGTCTTCATGCTCCTCTTCACTAGCAGAATATACAAGTATGTCGTCAAGAACACAACGACAAACTGGTCTAAGTATGGCATAAAGATACGATTCATCAAATCCATAAATATTGCTGGAGTATTGGTCAAACCAAACGGCATTACTAAGAATTCATAATGCCTATACTTTGACCTGAACGCTGTCTTGGGAATATCTTCCTTCCGAACCCTCACCTGATGGTACCCTGAACGAATCTATCTTGAAGAAAACTCTAGCCTTGCTCAACTGGTCAAATAAGTCGTCGATCCTGGGTAATGGGTACTTGTTCTTCACTGTTGCCGCGTTAAGCTTTCTGTAGTCAATGCATAATCTGGATGACCCATCCTTCTTTCCCACAAGTACCACTGGTGCTGCCCATGGTGACACCCTAGCTTGGATAAACCTTCTCCTTCAGTTCCTCAATATGCTGATATACCTTGGCCTGCTCTGAATCCGCTATTCTGTAAACCCGATCTGATATCGGTTTAGTTCCTGGTGTCAATTCTATACTGAACTCAATATCTCTAACCGGTGGTAGACCTGGAAGTTCTTCAGAAAATACGTCTAGAAATTCTTCAACTACCTTCGAATTTGAACTTCTTCCATTGCCGTTACTACTCCCTGCTCTGGTTGAGTTACCTCTGATCTGACTAAGGTGAACCGCTCCATGCCTGGAATATCAAAAGATACACTCCATCTACGACAATCTATTGTCGCATGACTGTCTTTCAGTCAGTCCATGCCTAAGATAATGTCGAAATTTCCGACAGGAAATTCTATCAACCAGCAGGTAAAGAATGCCCACAACTACAATGCTACACGCTAGAATAACTCTACTAACTCCTACGAGCCCATTGCCAGTGAGTATATTCAACCTCCCTGGCAATGCCTCGAACTCCATTCCTAGTCGTGTCACAAATTGTGCAGATATAAATGAATGAGATGCTCCCGAATCAAACAATGCTACTGCGGGATATGAGGCGACGAGAATGTTACCTGCCACAACATCTCCCGATGCCAATGCCTCCTCCAAGGACAAAGTGAACGCTTGCCCTCGACCTCCTTGCTGGTTTCCATGCTGCGGCCTAGCCTGATGCTGCTGCTGGCCTCTTCCTATGATGCTGG
>JANAVB010000210.1:0-30792 GCA_029216955.1 Iris pallida | reverse complement strand
ATGTCTAGCCTTTATGTTCGCTGTTCAAAAGACACGACATTATATCATTGCCAAACTATTCACGTCATCTCCAGGATCAGTCCTATACGAATCATGAGAAGAAACCCAGTGTTTGAATTCTCGATTAGCTAACTGGGGAATCCTACTTGCTCAGTATGACATGCATTATATTCCTCAGAAGTCAGTCAAAGGACAAGCTTTAGCTGATTTTCTGGCTCTCATTCATTCCAGAAGATTCAAAACTCTATGACGAAATTCCAGATGAAGTCCTAGATTCAAACCAAATTGCTGAAGAAGATCCTACTTGGCGTCTATTCTTTGACGGAGCTTCAATGATAGGTCCTAATGGTGATATTGTCGCTGGAGTTGGAATCGTTCTTGTATCGCCAGAAGTCGTCTTGCTATCCAAAGCTTATTCTCTCGATCAGCCGTGTTCGAACAATGTAGCTGAGTACAATGCATTACTCATTGGTCTTCAACTCGTTAAACATCCGAATATTCAACATTTGGAGGCGTACGGAGACTCTAACTCATTCAATCAGATAAGGGTACTTATGAAGTCCGCATCAAGATCTGGTTCCTTCATAGATCAGCTATAACTATGGCTTCTTCGTTTGAAGAATTCTTCATTGAACATGTTAAGCGAGCATGTAACACAGAAGCTGATGCTCTAGCTAATCTTGCAGCAGTGTTGGCTATCCCAATTAGACGATAACAAATGGTTATTGTTCGCAATCGAGAATTTTTCATCTTGAAAATAACCTGACCCTAGGACTTCCAGTTGACATTGAAGAATCAATATCTCATGATCAACACAATAAGAGGATTTGGATTTAGTCGTAAGTCTTTATCATCTTCATCTGATTCCAGCATGGAATTCATCTTCAATAATTCGGCCGAGAATCAAAATACGGATACGGATTGGAGACTTCCTTTCTTAGATTTCGTATTGTATATATTCTTCCGGATGATCCGAGTGAGGCAGCATCTATCATACGACGATCACTCCGATTCTATTATAATGATACAACAAAGACCTTATATCGTCGAGCCTATAATGGTTTACTTCTTCGATGTGTTGCCGGTGACGAGGCTCAACAAATTATTCGTGAAGCACATGATGGAATTTGTGGAGCACATCAGCCTGGACCAAAACTTCAAGACCGTATTCGACGTATGGGTTATTATTGGCCCACTATGGTATCAGATGCCATCGAATATGCAAAGAAGTGTAAAGCTTATCAATCCATGTGGATTTTATTCATCAACCTTCGGAATTTCTACATCCGACGGCAGCATCATGGCCCTTCGAAGCTTGGGGCATGGACATTATTGGTCCGATCAATCCGCCGTCATCAAAAGGTCATCGGTTTATTCTCGCAATAACCGATTACTTCTCCAAATGGGCCGAAGCCATTCCTTTGTCTGAAGTTAAGACGTCCAATGTCATCAGCTTTATTAAGCACCACGTCATCTACAGATTTGGTGTTCCTCGACGCATTATCATGATAACGGACCACAGTTCGTTAGTCAGAAGTTTACTCGATTCTGTGACGATCGCGGATCAACAATGTGGCTTCTACCGCATATAATCCGGCAGCTAACGGATTAGCAGAAGCTTTCAACAAGACCATTATCAAACTCTTAAAGAAGTTTGTCTCTACTAACAAACGTAATTGGAGTAAGAAGCTCGGTGAATGTTTGTGGGCTTATCGTACTACAGTTCGTAATGCTACTAATGTACACCCTTCTCTCTGGTGTATGGTTGCGAAGCTGTTCTTCCATTAGAGATTCAAATTCCTTCTTTAAGGATAGCAATCGCTAATGAACTCACTGCAAAAAATAATGATCGTCTTCGACTTCAAGAATTAGAAGCTCTGGATGAAAAGCGATTATCTGCTCAACAGAATATTGAATTCTATCAAGCTAGAATCTCAAGAGCTTTTAATACGAAAGTCAGAGTTCGATCGTATCAAAAAGGAGAACTTGTTCTAACAGTCAGACGTCCTATAACTATGACTCATATGAGCAAGGGCAAATTTGACGCAAAATGGGAAGGACCCTTATTGTGAGCAAAGTTTTCTCAAATGGAGCTTATCAACTCTCAGAATTGGATGGTCGAAAAGTTTTGATGCCTATTAATGGCAAATTCCTTAAGAAGTACTATGTATAAATGTAAATGCTTATAATCATCAGACAAATTCATGTTTAAAAAAAAATTTTTATTTATTTAATTATGAATGATGATACATGATATTAAGGAAGATCACTATCATCCTTTTCTACATTTGGACGTGGGCCACTGCCGTCCTTCTCGAAGACGCGATCAGCAAAAGAACTGAGAACCTCTTTGCTGGAACCCACGAGAAACTTACAAGCAGCCTTCTCATGGCTTTTTCTTCTTCAGTCTTTCCTGGTTCGAGCAGGAAGTCCAGAATGTCCCTTGGTGGCTTGGGTACAGATGAACCTTCGCCTGCTTCCGCCTTCTTGGATTGAATTGGATCAGCAGGGCATTCTCCAGTGCCTTTCTGAATCTTCATGGCAATTCCAGCTTTCTTGGATGCTTCTTCCGACGATATTTTTATGTTTGAAAGAAGAAGCGTTCGTTCTTGTCAGATTTCTGCTATATTTATAGGCAGAAGTTCCTCAAATAATGAAGCGTCTCATTCATCCGACGATTCATACATTCATTAATACTTGACGGTTCATCCGTTCATTTATTACATTCATTCGATAGTTCATCCGTTCATCATTTCCTAAACGGTTCGTCCGTTCATAATCTTCTATCAATTTATTAAGTGGGGATTCGTTATTGATCACGTTTTCATAACCTCTGAATCAATTCCGAATCTACTTGCTCATTTGTCATTTTTGACCTCTGCATAGAAATCAATCTATTTTCTTTTGAGTTCCTACATATTACACGTCCATAATACCTCTGATAATATCATATACTCTAAAACAGAAAAGAAGATTTCATTATCTATCATGTCCACAATTCATCCACAAATACAAATCTTTGAGCATAGAAGAATTATCATTTCCATTCTCATTTCACCACAAAAAGTCTATTACATTTTCTTAGACTTTCTTACAAATCATAATGGAAATCTACTACAAATCTTGGATTTTCATTCTACACCACAACAATAACCTAATAGAGATCTATCTTCTTCTTTGGATCTTCTCCGTCGGACCTTCTCCGTCAGGTTCGTTGTTGGTGGCAGTTCCTGACAGTCTGGGTCCCAGTCACGACCAGATCAGCAGGAATCAAACTCTGGTCTTCTCTCTCAGACGAGAGGAAACCACAGAGTATGGCAACCCGAAGTCGTGGTGCTGCCAATACAACTGGTGGATTGGGGGTAACCTCTCAAGGAAGACAGGAATGTATCCAAACCTTGGGATACAATTCCTAGTTCTGCCTTGAAAGGAACTCTACCACCCGATTTTTCGGGGTAGAGTTGACTCCACCATCCAACTCTCGTGTATAAAGGCTCTTCCTACCATCTGAGGAAGACCCTTCTATCCCACGAAGAGTTCTGAGTTGTCTGATATACGCGTCAAAAGCGTATGAGCTCCCTGATGTAGGTATCAGCAGGATATTCTCTACAGCATCTATATCACCAATGCCAGTTCTGAAGAAAATTTTCAACCGAGCTTCTGTAGAGAACAGCAAGGAAAAAGAGAATTAATCAACAGAAATGTCATTTGGCACGCATTGGCTAGTCAAGCGTGCATTTTTCAGTCAAAAGCATAAAAGCCTATCTTCAACAGCAACAAAAATGGTACGCGGACTTACCATCAAGTTTGGTGCTAAGGATTGGCAAACCCATGTTTGATACAGTGCGCAGAAATCGAACATTAGAAAGCATTTCTTTCCTGTTTGAGAATGAAATCTCCCAAAAATTTTTCTCAGAGAAGAAGAAGAAGAATGGGAGATGAGTGTCTTTGAAACTCAGCTATCTATTTAAAGGACAAAGTACAAGCTTTTTTTAGAAAAGATCCGCATGAATAGTGCTCGTAAACCATGGAATGAATGACACATGTGTTTTAGAAGACAACGCAACATTAGAAACAGTCAAAGAGTGCTAATTAACATTCTTCATTAATGCACGCTGTTTAAACACAAAAGTTGTACTATATTCTTCAAGACAGGCACTGATGGCCTTACAAAAGAAAAGAAGTGCAACATTTTCAAAAAAAGACAAAAGCATAAAAGACACGCTCTATTTAGCAGAGCGACTGAGCTTAGTGCCCAGTTCTTCTACGCTCTTAACCCCCATGCGGTGTAACAGAGCCTTCAATATTTCACGCTGCTCTACAAGGCTGCATCCGTCAGAAGAAGATGATCTATCCAGACCAAAATAGCTCAGGAAATTCTTGGCTAAATGCATGGGATCATCTTTGAACTCGAAGACTAGGGGCTCCGGTTCCTTACCCTCAAAAGTGGGATCACCATGGGAACAAAAACCCAATTTGCGTGCTTCTTCTTCAGCTTCTTCCTTTGGTGTCATGTTGACGTAAGATGAAGATTAAAAATGAATCTTCTCCCTGTTTATATAACAGAGCTCGCCGGCGGTTCATATTCCACCATAAACTGGATACAATCAGTCTCGGAGAACGAAGAGTCATTATGACATTTAATAAGTTCATTTGGATGTTTTCAAAGAACTTCGAAGTCTTTTCGACTTTCGAAAAATTTAAAGTCATCTCAGCATGACTGATTTCATTTTATCATCTTATTTTCAAAGTATTTCGAAAATTTTGAAGTCTTTTCAATTTTTCGAAAACTTTGAAGGGGGTCTTGTAGACCTTTAAAAATGACAGTCACGCTGAGTTGATCAGGACAGAGTCAAAAGTCACGCTCAGTTGATCAGGACAATATTTACAAATCACGCTGAGGAGACAGCTCATCATTTGTCAGAGAGTAATTATAACTGACAGCACAACAGTCGAAGAATGTCTCTTCGTATGCCACGTATGCACAGAATTCGAGAGATCACAGCCGTCTATTGCGTGATTTTTGAAATCTTCTTCAGCAAGACTCAACCTTCGTCAAGTTGGCGTACCAAAAGAGTTTTTTGTCATTTAATGCGACTGACAAAAGCAATCACTGTCAGAGATTTTGTGTCAGTCGAGGCACGCTGAATCAAGACAGCTGGCAGTCCTATCTCAAGTCTGCGTGTATTTTGAGCTTTCTCTCAAATCTGCGTGGATTCTGAAGTTTTTTTCCTCAAGTCTGCGTGGATTTTGAAGCTTTTTTCCTCAAGTCTGCGTGGATCTTGAAGTTTTCTGCCCCAAGTTTGCGTGGATTTTGAAGCTTTCTACCCTGAGTCTGCGTGGATTTCGTCTTCAACAAGTCTGCGTGGATTTTATCAAATTGGAGTACGTGGCAGCCATGCCACTGATCTCTCGCCTGCGTGTCTTGTAACTTGCACATGACCCACGCATGATTGCCATGTGTCCAACAGTTACAGGCCATGTCCAGTAACTGCTCACAACCTTGCGTATGTTAAATCCTGCATGATTTTCAACTAAGCACAGGCTGTGAAGACAGTTATCTTTTCAGTTATTATTTTTGACTCTATAAATAGAGTTCTTTTCTCATTCATTGTACAGATACATAGTTATCTACTGTCAAAATTTTGAGAGCTTTTCTTCTTCGCATAGTCCAAGGGATAAAGTGATCGTCTTCTAGATCAGATTCCTACAGTTGTAATTTTCTCAGATACACAATAAATAAAGGAATTTATTTATGGAAAACAACAGCATTGACGACTGACACCACAGTGAACGAGGAATTTTTTTTCGAATCCCGTGAATTGTGTCGCTCAAGGGGAGTTGGTAGACAGCTGTCGTGCACACTTCATAAGTTGCGCCTAGGCGTAATCCAGACAAAATCTTTAGTTGCACCTAGGCGCAATCTGAATGACTTCTGCTCAAAATCTGCCACGTGTCTAGGCACGGCTCAATTAGGCGCAGTTGACCGAAGCTCGCACAACCTAATGAAGTTGAGATAACTTACATTCTAAAACAGGATGACGTGGCGCACATGCCACTAATATCTAAAGACGTATCTACTATCCTGTACACGACCACGCGCATCTCAATCACATGATGCCACGCATCTAAATACAGTTAGTACACGACTTAACAACTGAATGAAAGTTGGTGCAACAGGAGGTTGGCGCAACCCAATTTGGCGCAATCCAGTCTCGCACACATCAGAATAACTGCTAAAATAGTTATTTCTTGAACTCTATAAATAGAGTTTCCAATCATTGTGAAATCATCATACATACGCACAGAGATCAAGAACTCTTGCAAAATCGCTACTGCATTCTCCAGAGGCTACAGTCTTCAAGTTTACATAGTCCAAGGGATAAAGTGATCGTCTTTTGATCAGATTTCTACAGTTGTACTTCCCTAAAATTTATTATATTTTGTACTAATTCTTTTTTCAAGTTTGGAATAAACTTTTTTGTTTTTGTAAACAAAATGGCGACTCTGCTGGAGACGACTTTCTCATCCGACGAGAAGGTGACAGCTTAATATGACACTGTGTCGGTTGGCAAGACGCATAAGACTCTGGTTGTTCAAGTCAACCAGACAGCCTACGAGAATATGATCAGTGCCAAGAGCAACAAGCGCACTGTGGCTATCGCCAGGAATAGGACTGTGTGGATTCCAAAGTCTTCTGCAGTTGCTGTTGCCCAGCTGCAACTTGAGTGCTCAGTGGCCAAGGCGTAATCCGCCTCAGTGGCTCCGGCACAGCATGCTTCTTCTGCCAGGGCACAATCCAATCTTCCTACTGCCGCGTGCAGTCTACTACCCAAGTTGCTGCCAAGGCACCATCAGTAGCCAGTAGGACTATGGCGCAACCCAAGCAATCAGCACTTCAGGCAGTCTGCTATTCTGGCACAACTCAAGGGAACTAGTCTTTTGGCTAATCCTTCTTCTAATTCTCAAGTCCTGAACTTGGAGAATCAATGTTCTGGTGCTAACGCTAGACAGAACAAAGGAAAAGGCTTCTTAGCCGATCCTTCACAAAATAAAGGAAAGTACCCTTTGGTCTTTTCTCAAACTTCCATAGTCTATGACTCAGAGGAAGATCTGTCAGATTCTATTCCTTTAAACATAGGTCCTCGGATCTCTGATATTGAAAAGAATACTGACCAAAGAGGTATCTTACCTACCCCTATGGGGTTTGGTCAAGACCTTCCTACCTTATAAATTTCAAGATCCAAGCAAGAAAAATTGAGGGTATCACAAATAGAGACACCTGGAGCAGAATTTTTAGATTTACACACTTATCTCAATAGGCGTCAACCAGTCTCAACTTTGGTGAAACGTAAGAACCCTATGCCAAAGGCCAATATGTACCAAAAGCCAAAGTTTGAAAAGAAAGACCCAACCACATATGCTAATGAGTTGAGTACAACTTTGTACACTCAGGGAACTAACCATTTGAAGAATAGGAGACATGTTCCTAATATCATTAAGGAATATGTTCCTCCGACTTCTTCTCGCCTGTAGTTGTAACTGATTTACGGCAACGTCTTACACAAAGACGAGAAATTACAGGGATGTCTCCCTCACCTCCAAATCGTGCTTCAAATCGCCACTGCCTTCATGAAGTCGTCATCAACTGTTGTTGCCAATCGGCTCGACGATCTGTCTTTATTCGTCTGAACTATACTTCAACTCCTGAACATATAATATAAGACGAAGATGAGCTATTATATGCTTCTGTCAACATGACTTCTCAAGGCACTGGGGTGGGAAACGTCCAAGATGTAATACATCCCGTAATCCTAGTCAGCAATACTTAGATCGATCCATGCATCCAATGAAGGTGTCTTTCAATATACTAGATCGAGGAATCGATATTTGAACCAAGGTATCTTTAATCAAGAAGATATCCCCATCGCTCATGTAGGAGAAGACTCTTTCTCAGAATTTGTTGCAGATAGTGAAAGTTCTGAACGAACTATCTCATCAATAGCAGCAAGAAAAGTGACGGCATATACCGTTACGAAAGATCAAGATGCCTCTACTTCAACCAGTCAAGAGCAACGAATTGTTGCATTGGAGGACAAATTGAAGACCATGGCAGAGATGGTCGCAAGCATGCATACTATAAACGTGGCTCAACATACAGTGCCACCGATTATAAACCCAGCTACAAATCCAGAGCTTATAGCATCTTCCGTACCTGCTAATCTGGGGGTACCAACTCCTCAGGTCACTTTCGTGCCAATTCAAGCTGATCCCAGTCAGTCTGGCGCAGGGGGTAGTAATTACCACGCTGTTCCTCCTCCTAGCACTTCTAACCAGCCTACCAATTCTCAAACATCAAGGGATGCTAATGAGGCTGTGAAACTCTTATGTACTCAGTTTGAGGCCTTCAAGCAGAAAAATGGCCTACAAAGACTGGGTATAAAGCAACCATATCCTATAGAGTGGAAGGAAGTTCCATTTCCTCCTAAGTACAAACTTCCAACCATTATGTTGTTTGATGGCAGCACTTCTCCAAGTCAGTACATATATCATTTTGAAGTGATGACTGATCAATTACAGCCAAATGATGCTCTCCTTACCAGAGTGTTCGTCGGTTGTTTAGCTGGCGCAGCATACGACTGGTATCGTAGCCTGTCTGATGGTTGTATCACTTCTTTTGCTGGTTTCAAGCAAATGTTCTTGGAACGATTCTACGAAGGAGTCAACGACATGACAATGTCTGCTCTCATTAAGATTAAACAGAGGTATAATGAATCCACAGAGAGTTTTATTGAAAGATTCTGCCGAGAGGCACTCAAAATGCCTTTAGGAACTCCATCTGCTGTAACAATAGACACTTGCAAATCAAACTTGTTGCCTATTATCAGTATGTGGACATGATCTACACAATTCCAGGATTTGCCTTGTTTCATTGTCAATGCCAAAGCAACTGAGGTCAGTGTCAAAAAGTTCAAGCAGTTAGGAGGCCAAATGACTCATCCTAACCAAGATGAACATTCTACACCCGGGGGTAGTATTCGCCAGAATAACCACAAGAGTAAAGAAACACTGGCTATCAATCTTAAAGGCAAAGAGTCTTTGGCTGTCAACGTCACTCAGACGGCATACACTCCATCAGCACCACCACAAAATCGACTCGTCCAAAAGAAGTAATCTTTTGATGAAGATGATACTTTAAGCATCTTCGATTGCTTTATCAAAAGCAATAAGCTTCAGCTTCCAGAAGCAAAACAGCCAGAAAAAGTGGGTAAAATTGATCACCCTAAAAACTGTGTTTATCACTGATTTATAGGGCATCCGACCAGAGCATGATATGTGCTCAAAGGAAAAATCCAAGAACTGGTGGAAACCCCTTAAATTTCTACTACAATTTTTTTTTAAATTTTTATTTTATTTTTGTACTTCGTATCTGCACGTCGCATACGAGTTCGCTTTGTTGTATTTACGTAACGTGTGGATTTGCGTTTCGTAATTTCTCGACGAGTGCGAATATGTGTCGAGGTACATATGTTAGAAAAATATTTTTATTATAAATTTATTATATAGGAAAGTACATGTTCAAATAAATATGATAAATATTTTTATTTTATTTTTTTTAAAAAGAGTTATGTTGTTCGTCGTTGAAAAATAAATAGTGAGTTAGAAAATTTTGGTCTATATAAAATATTCTAGATATTTGTAGAATTTGAAATTTGTATAGTAACATATTTTTGTTATTTATAAAAAGCTACTTTATGATTTAATGTTTAAGTAATTACCTTGATTTTCAAAATTAATTAATGTTATATTTAATATTTATGAAAAAGATATTTAAGATTTTGTTCTATTTTATTTGAATTATTTGGATAATTTAAATTAGAAAAGATTTCATGTGAATTTGAATTAGATGAAGGTTTTATCTAACTTTGATTTGGATTTGAACGATTAAAGTTTAAATCAAATTTTAAATTAATATGATATTATCTATGGGGGATTTAAATCCTCCCAATCCCTATCCAACTGAGAATTTCCACCTCCTATATAAGGAGAGGTACTCATCCACAAATTCTACCACATTCAAACGGTGCATCGTGTCCGTGCCTTCCCCATCCACTATATCTTTTACCCCTACAAATACAATATTCCTCCAGAGTCCGACAATTCCGGACGTTCACCTCCGTCGTGTCAAATACTCTCGATACGACACAACCCATCCCTAACACTATTTTCTAATACATGACGATGCAGCCCTAACCCTATGCCATCCCGACAATAGCATCGTTTCCAATCAGCATCTCGTCCCGCTACCGCTATCAACCCCACTGTTATCACCAGCACCACATCATCCTCCCTCCAACCAAGATCCGACCACCACCACGGTGATCCCCGACCGCCTTCACTGTGCCGTCCCCAATCTCCCAGCCAGGCTGTACAGCGCCAGCACCCTCTCCGTCATCATCACCGACCCAACCACCATCAACAGAAGAAATAAGGAGGAATAAAAAACCCTCACCTCGACCGAGTCCTCCGTACCACCGCACAGGGCCGCGCCACCGCCAGCGCCGCTCTGCCCCAACCCGCGAGAACCGTCGGCGCTCTCCGCCTCCATCAAACCCCGTCGCCGACGCGCCCCCCCTTTAGTGAGTCCCGATCGCACAAACCCCTTTTTTTTCTTTACTCCTCCTCTCTCTCTCTCCTAGTGAACGAATTAGGGGGGGATGGCTGGGTTATAAGGTTATTACTGTTATTAGTTTTATTAGTATTATTATTATTATATTATTATTATTACCACTATTAGTATTAATATTAAGATTATTATTACTGTTATTATCTATTAATTATCATTGTTATTATCATTATTATTATTATTATTATTATTATTATTATTATTTTTATTATTATCATTATTGTTATTATTATTAAATCATTAGTATTATTTTAAATACTTTTGTTTATGATTTTTATTAATAGAATTATTAGTGTATTATTCTAAATTTGGTAATTAATATTTTCCAACATTATTTTGACAACACTCAATAGTCCTAAAATTATTTTTCCTATATTTTATTTTGACTAACAAAAAGTTACTTTTCTACAAGGTATATATATATATTTTAAATGTGAATTCGGAATCTTCCCCATCGGATATGGCCATTAGGCAACTGGAACTTTACAGAACATCGCACCACACCTGGCGACACACCAGGCAAGATACCTTGCCATTAAACTGTTTATTGTCGGTTTGCATTTTTATTACATATCACTGTTCATTTAATTCTAGTTCTTACAGTTCTTGATTTACTGCCTGCTCAGTGATATTAGCTGTACTTTGTTATTATCCTTTGATTGCATATGGACTTAGAGTTAAGAGACTACCGGTTGTAGTGTATTATTATACCTTGACATAGTTGTACCACGTGGATGTGTGAGAGGAGTGGCATATAGAGGTTCTTGCGTGTGGGCTGATCCCCCATGTGCATGCGTTAGGGCTAACTGCTGACAGAGGCATGTTAGGAGACTTAGCAGTTAGTAGAGGTATATGGTCGTGGATGCGACTTAAATAAGAGCATCGGGTGGGGAGGACAATACCTGACGTATGGGCTTCGATTGTACTTTCCTTGTAACCCGGAAGCTCCGTTGGAGATACGGGTATGATTAGTCTCTCAGGTTTGCCACTGTCGTTTTTGAACGTCATGCGCTGTGGTCACCGGTGCCCAAGTGGGGACTATACCAGATCCTATTTACAGCCAGGGCCCATGCGTCGAAAGGATTGTTTCTCAACTGCATGTTCACTTTAGTACGGTAGGGTTGCCTTATTTATGTCTTGTCACTTTCTTTGATTGTGGCATATTTTATATTCAGTATTTATATGGCATGTTTATTGTATCTTGTTACGTTTTTCTGAGGACCTGGTTATCTAGCCAGGTGTGTGTTCTTGTATTTCACAGGTGTTCTAGCCGTGGCCATGATCGTCACTATTTCTTCGAGGATGATTGCACTTTGATCCTCTTCGCTTCGCTCGCCAAACTCTTTCTTTTATTATGTATTTCTTTTCATAGTTGGTAGTAAATTTGTCTCCGCCCAACGATTGTATACATGCCAAATTTAAAGTTACTTTTATATCATTATTTATCTTTGTGGATGAGATTTAGTACCTTGGTTACTGTATTTTACAGCTTACGTATATATACTATACGGCTGGCATGTCTAAGTTCCTAGTCCTACGTATTTTAGGACTGGACGTTACATATTTTTGTGGTGGCCCATGCAGGTCTAGTTTGCCGTTTCGATTACATGACTGTACCGAACGGGCCTGTAATATAGGATTAGTGTCTAGGAATCTCATCCACAAGCTTGACCTCCTTCCTTGTTTCAAACTCTCGTCCGACCTCCTTGATTTGCATCTTGCTTGACTCCTTATACCGTAAATTCTTAGTTTCGTGCTTGGTAAGATGACTACACTAGTATATGCTCATGGGTTAAACACATGGCTAGAAGGGTACATTGACAATTAATATGCATTGAGATTTTATTTGAGTTATAAAGGAATTTATTTTCCTAGAAATATGATCTTAAGGGTTAGTTAATTCCAAGTTGGATAGTAGCATTTTATCGCTTTCAAAAGATAGTTGGAATTTTATTTTGATATTACAAGGTGGTATACACAAGAGGATAGCTAGATCGAGAAAATAAATTAATTTGATTTTGCGTTTTGATTTTTTAGGTCTTTGAATATTTATGATTTATTGGGTTATATCTATACATCTTTTGGGGGATATAAATTTGATTTGAAAAGGATCATAAAATTTTTAAATGTGGAAGTATGATTGACCAAAATTTGAGGATGATTGATAAATTTTGGTAAAAATGTTTTTGAATTAAATTACGTCATATTATCTATGATTTATAAAGTTATTTAGATTTCGAGTTTAAAACCTTGATTATGGATATTTAAATTTTAGAAAAAAAGAATTACCTTTGAAGAGTAGTTGTGACTTATTGGAAGCTAGATATACACATTTGAAGGATATATAATTAAATTCGGGAGTTATTTAAATGTTCCATTTTGTAGTATGAAATTCGGCTGATAAACTTATTAAATGTTGAGTTTAAGATTTGGAGAAAAAAATGATTATTCGATTTAAGATATACAAGGGTTGTTTCGAGATTGACTAGAGATTTAAAATTTTGATTAAAGTTGACAGTCTAAGATAATTAAAATTTTTTGGCGGAGTATCTTAGAAACTTTATTGATAAACTTTCGAGGAACTTAAAATTTTAGATTTGATCATACATTGGTGAAGGACCAAGAAATAAGTAAGGTCACCCTAGTGAGATAGAAGTATTCCACATTAAATTGCCATACCACCTATGATTATGATATTGCATATACACAAGTATAGTTAGTCATCGACCAAACCGATTAACATATCTTTGACTTACTCGACCTTCCCTCAAATCTAGATCTTTATTCGTGACATCTAATTGTTTGAAACTTATAAATGATTAGAATCACTCCCTTGACCATATCCTTATCTATGAGACTATTTCTCTCTAGAAACTGTGTCTCTAACTTATCTTAACTTGATCTACGAGTTTTTCTAAATTATCTTTATTTCGTGCTTTAAACTTTATTTTTGTGCTTTAATTAGTACCTTATGAAAACCCACTTTCTATTTTGATCATTTGGCGTTCCCCATCGTGACTTTGATATTTGGAGCATAACACTAGACTTTTTCTTCCCATAAATTTCACATACAAGACCTAGACAAGCTCACCTTCATGTAGGTATATCATGTCCCACTAAAACATGTCTCCTTTGTTTGCCATTAAAATCTTTTGATGTAATTTCAATACAAACAGAACACTGTTACAATGCAGGACTTAGACGTAGTCCTAGGAGTACACTTTTGTTTATCTGGGTCCCTTGTGTCGATGGAGCGAGTGGTAATGCGTTGACTCCGTTGACGATCTGACGATGGTTCTCGGTTCTCTGAAGGTCTGAGTTGCTCTGGGTGCTGGAGCTTGCGGAGAGGAAGAAGACGTTGAGTGTCTGCCTCTCTCTATATGTTGTTGGTGGTTGTACGATGTCTGTGTGTATAAGAAGAAAGTGATCCCTCTATTTATAGCTTTGCATGCTGGCTGCTCATGCGCGTATGTAGGATACGCCTGTACGCGGGGATGCCACGTGGTGGTTGCTGATGGAGGCGCATGGGCGATGCGCTCTGATTGAGGAGTTGAACCCTTCCTGTTGCTGTCGTGGGCTGCGGCGGAGCTGACACGTAGCAATGGAGAGGATTTTTCAGTTGCTGAGATCTTGGATGATTAGCACCCCTTCATAGGCTGAATCAAGTCAAAGGACACGTGTCGTAGGTCCATGGCTCAAAGATCTCGGATTTGGTGGGGAGTGATCTGATAGAATGCGCCTGGGATTGGACATATGGAGAGGCTTTGGCTCGTAACCTTCAGGAGTCACGAACCAGTCGGTGTGCATGGCTTTTTGTCATGACCCGCACCCTAGAGTCAGGGCACGAGAATGTAACAACGCCCAGCCTACGCCGCAGTGTCGGCGGTAGAACGCTGTCCTAGGTCTCATGCATCTAACAGTAATAAAGCTAAGCAGTTATACTCCCCAAATGGGGGTGACATAGCAGATACAGTCTCAATCACATCTAAGGTAGAGCATGATAAAGATAGATAAAACATAAAATCCAAACGAGATACAGGAGATAGAAGTCTAAGTGTCTAAGATACATAAACCCAGAAATATCTCAAAACTCAAATACAGTAATCCACAAAGTAAATACAACTCTAGACAAAGAAAATAACTATCCAAACAACCTCTAATGTGTCTCCTCTAGGCTAGCAGACAACCTCCAAGCTATCTGTAAAATTTATCAACAGGTCCAGTCAGGACAGGAACGAGTACAAAACATCTCACGCAGTTCATATCGAGTTAGAAAATATAAAGCATGCAATAGAGTAAAGTACATGAAACGCTGAAAGAAGAAAGTATATGAAAACAGTAGAGATTTGATAACAGGAAATATCTAAATATGATAAGTAAGAACTGTAAGGAACATGTGATTTAGAGTACAATATGGTTATATAAACGGGCTAGGACAATGCAATGGTGACTCCATTGTACGTGGGTGTACAATCGACATATACAATAGTTATATAATGTTGTACAATAGGATTTGAGTACATAACCAGTTCTACTTCCCCTCCCCAATCAATACACAAGGATCCACTCCAGTTACGTTATCTTATACAATAGTGTACAATGTTATACAATAGATGTACAATATTATACAATAGATGTACAATGTTATACAATAGTTGTACAATGTTATACAATAGTGTACAATAGTCTATCCCTGGAACACATGTGATAATGAGAGTACAATATGCACAATGAGTATACAAGGATATGGGTATTCAATAAATACAATATGTAAGTGAAACGCACATCACAATATGTATTTAGTGAATACAAGGGGATAACATCTCAAAAGAAATTCATATAGTACCAATCCGTGATAACAATCGTGTTAGCATCAAGTACAGTAATCTAGAGCAAGAATGTAAATCCAGACAAGTATGAAACGGTCAGAGAATATACTCGCTTGATATCTGAATGTCCAAGGTAAAGATACTGTCCGGGAGAGGTGTCTGGCTCCTAATTAGAACAGCACAAGTCACAACATGTCCAGAAGGGTAATATAAAGCACTACAATGCATTCTACATGAATCTAGGTCAAACTAGGCCAAAGTCAACCCTTGGTCAACTCTGGTCAACTGCACTAGTCAAAGTAGGTCAAACTAGGTCATGTCCTAACCCAGCAAGTCTTACCAGGCCTAACCAAGACTATCCTAGCAAGCACACATCAATACAAGGCTATACAAGCTAACATACACCCGACTCTATATAGCATGCAATTATTCAATACTCAAATAGGCAAGAATTCACATTGGATATACACTAGGTAATCTATTACTTTAAGCTATATATGTCTACACATATATACACATGCATATATTAGTATTCAACATTAGGTCTATAATCATGGCATTACAAATGGTTATATAAACTTATATATATTACAACACAATATGCTAACATATATATATACATACATAGCTAAGTTAACTATATTCATAAATACTAATTTAAGAGGCTATGTGTGTGTATGTGAACATGGCAAAGAGGCAAGTGAGGGTTAAATGGGCATACATAGTGTATACATATCAAAGAGTGTCAAAGTGTAAGTGAACAATGTGTCAAGTGTGATAGTATCAACATAGTGTAAGGGGGTACATGAGGTAATATAGGATTTGTGTTAACATAGAACATCATCTCATTAACTTGTATATTGCATACATTACAACTATTATTACATTACATGCTTTCATTCATTCATCATTCATTTATTCTCTTGTACTACTATATGTACCATACATTACATACTATGGAATCTACATATTCATTACAAGCCATACTTATACATGCTTACATTAGATAGAATACTTACACCTCGTACATCATTTATTTAACCATTTACTCATGCTTGTATTCTCTATTTAGTTGCATAATGTATATACATTAACATGGGTTAAAATCAAAGAACATTATATTACACACAAGGGTGCACAAAATGCATATGCCGAATAGTAACTCCTACTAATAATCAATACTGTACCATTTTAGCATGAATTAAAATTTAGGATTAAAGTATATTATAGATCTATGTGTTAGCTTTCCGAAACTTCAAACGGATTGCATTTTCGTTTCCAGAAACTCCCGGAACCGCGAAAACACCGAGAACGCGTTTGTCTTTCGTACAGCTGACACTCAAATAATTCTCCAGAAAGTTACAGAAATAATTAGGCCTATTAATACATATTTTTGGAAAGCTAACTTCAATACGCTTCTTTTAAAAAAAAACGAGAGATTAAACCGAGCTTTGAGCTAAAAGTTATGATATTTCTTAGTTAGGGCTGAAATTAAAAACGTGGATAAAAATCATGACGGATTTAGATAGTTTGAGCCAAAAGAATACACAATATATATCCTAATTATCCACAACAATAATAGCAATAATAATATGAGGAACCACACTCACAAACTTGATTATATAATCATCATGAATCATTTATTACATATATAAATATAGATACACTCTCATTACAATATATATATATAATCTATATATGTAACATGAACACATCCACAACACAAAGGACACTCCTATGACCTCCAAATGGATACAAATGGACACAAATGGAGATACAACCATGGGGTCATTCCTATGGTTCAAATAGACCTATATGCATGAGAAAATGAAAAGGAAGAGATTTATACCTCCCGGTAGATCGAATCGAAGAAAAGCCTTCCCGGAGCGACACCGACACGTAGAGATTCCAAAAGGACACAAACGAGCTCCGAATCCTCCCAAACTTGGGTAGCTTCCTCCTTGGCTAGAATGGAGAAAGAAAGAAGATTTGGTGGTAAAGTGGAAGAATTTGGTGGAGAAATTGCTAGGGATTGCTCTCTAGGAATTTGGGAAAGAACAAGAGAGAGAAAAATAGATGGATAATGACAAATGGGAGGCTCAACCCTATCCTTATTGTGGCTGGCCATAAAGGTGATTTTGTCCTATTAGAAAAAGTCCAAAAGCCCTACTAACCTATTCTATGAGTATTAGGAAAGGGCTAATTGGTTGGGGCTAAATTAGTCATTCTAAAGTCTCTAATCACACTAACCTTATCCATAATAATTAGTCTAACCTCTAACTAAATATTTCTATCATGTGGACTAAAATTAATATCATGTGGGCCATGCCTAACTAGTGTGTGGGTCCCACTAGAGTCAAACTACCCCCCCGGGTCCCTGTTTCAAGTCGAATTGAGTTAAAATTCGAACCCGACTCAAATAACCCCAAAACAATATCATAAATAATAAAATATTTTAACCCCAAAATAATATCATAAATAATAAAATAAATTTTAAAAATATTCAAAAATGTAAAATGACAAAATACTCCTGTTTTTGAAAACTGGGGTGACAAATCTATCCACCTTAAAAAATTTCGTCCTCGAAATTAAAACAAAGCAATCACAGGAAACACATGCAGAAAAACAATCTCATTCAAATACTTTTCAAAAAAATCAGCAATAAAAAATTTCCTTGAGGCACATCAAACATTTGTAAATAAGACTGATACGTGTCCGATACGGACACAAAACCATCACAAAATCACACCTATCAAAGATCAAAAACAATCACCAATGCAATAAATATCAAAACAATGAGGTCAATGCAAAATATCCTTAGGCCAGAAATGACATTAAAATCCTAATCACATGGTTAGGCTCTAAGTCAACAGTCTCTAGGGTTTCACTAGCAAAATATCAAAATTACAAGTCATGATTTTAAATAGTTTTAAAATGATTTAAAATTATCAAAATTATATCATGATTTAAATGTCAAATCAATAAATGATTAAAATTACAAAATTTTAAAATTACTCTCATTTTAGAAAACTGGGTGTTACAAGTCCACCCACCTTAGAAAATTTTCATCCTCGAAATTAAAATGTCCATACTTCTTCTAGGTCAAACCCCCACAATCAAGTCCCAGAACTCAAACAAATCTTACCATCAAAAAAAAGGACAACGTACAGGGTCATGGCATACGGTGGTAGTGAAAGTCTCATCTAGGTATACTAGTCATGCTAAACCAAAACGGTCATAGGGTATCAAAACACACAAGAAATCTAGAGTGCTAAACTAGAAAAGTTACAGAAATAACAATTCATCAAAGCTGTAAGGCAGTCTACCATCCTATATGAAAACTGGTACTTATCAAAACAAAATAAGGCAACTACCAATTATCTGAAAAAGGGTACAGAAAATCAAATTCAAAAATTAAGGAATTGAAAATCACTTGCATTGAAATCCAAATCACAATATATTATAGAAAGAGAGCGTTAGAGAGGAAAAACTAGCATTATGTAATGTTATATGGTTTGTGTGTGTATGGGTGTATGTGAAATATACATAAAATTGTATATAAGCTATCCTGTTAAACTCATGGCATATGGGTTAACAACCTACAATACACAACCTATTTAATCATAACATGCATGGCTAACCATAAACATCTATAAGAGGTAGAGATTTAGTTATGTATATACTATATTATAACATGTATGCCTAAGCTCTATATATATCTATACAGGTATGTGATCATAACATAGAGAGGAAAAGGTTAGGTTACATGACAGCATACGTATACTAAGTTAGGGTGTGTGTGTGTCCTTGTACAGGGTTATAGCTTAGTATTGAAAGATTAAACCCAGTTTTAGTTCAGCATTTACATACAAAATCTGAAAATAAGCTAACATTTAAACAAGTATTATATTAACATGTTGCAGTGATGTAAACATAACTAATAACATAAAATTATATTTAAACCACGAGTTAAGCTAGAAAAAGCAAAGAACCAGAAATATTAGGGTTTTGAGAATTTAAACATTAATGACATATTAATATGTATTCAGATAGGTGGAAATCAAGTGTAGCATGCATAAGTGTCAGAAAAGTGTCTGCTATATATATTCATATACATATTCTCATGTCCCAAAATAAAATTTTAATTCTACGTTAAGACCAACATTTAGATTCCTACCAAGATTGCAAAGCAGGTGATTGACGTAATCAAGACAGTTTTATTATTATCTAATACAAGAATAATAGCAAGAAAGAAATAACGATAAAAACCTGTTTTGCTTATCTGTTTAAAGAAGAACCATTTTGAAACCCAGAGCTAAATTATCAAATACAAGATAAAGTCTAGCAAAATTATCGATTCATTGTATTAAGAAGAAACTCATAGCAAGAAGTTACACAAGGTTTATAAAAACAACTAAACCTACTCCTAAGTTAAATAATTAGAAACTAAACAAAACAAACCAATTAATAATTCTTTTTTTTGAAGGACTGCAACAAAAGTAGAGAAACATGCTCGAAAACATTTAAGGTACAATCTGATAATCATATGCATCTATCCAAAATCATGGTACTCTAAATCCTCGTCATACTAGTGAGCAAGGCTATGATAATCACAGAGCCCTTGACTTATGCACATACCTCTAGAATCATGGTATTTAACATTTTCGCTGTGCCGCTAGCTTGGCTGCGAAAACCTTAAATTCCCACACCCGAGAAATATATCCAGAGTCAGACTATATGTCCTCACCATGCTGGCTAATGTGACTATAGAAGACTAGATTCCAAAACTCAGATAACCTAGCCCATATAATTTTATCTTGTCAAAAATTAAATTAAATCAACAATGAATACCCAAAATCAAATCAAATTTATCAACGAACTTCAAATTTCAAAAATGAACAAAAATCCATCAAAATTAAATTCAACAACAGAAAGTAAGATAAATCAAATCAAAGAAAAAAAAGAGTTTTCAAATCGAAGTTAAAATAAGATTCTCAAGGGTCATCCCAGGAATCTCTCAAGGGATCCTAATTGTGATTGAGTACCTTCAAAAATATATCATATTCCTACTGCAGGCTGTAGTGGTACTCTAGTTCGAATACCACTACACAAACTCGACCTGCATGAGCCACCACTAAAAACGTGTCACGACCCGCACCCTAGAGTCAGGGCACGAGAACGTAACAACGCCCAACCTACGCCGCAGTGTCGGCGGGTAGAACGCTGTCCTAGGTCTCATACATCTAACAGTAATAATGATAAGCAGTTATACTCCCCGAATGGGGGTGACATAGCAGATACAGTCTCAATCATATCTAAGGTAGAGCATGATAAAGATAGATAAAACATGAAATCCAAACGAGATACAGGAGATAGAAGTCTAAGTGTCTAAGATACATAAATCCAGAAATACATCTCAAAACTCAAATACAGTAATCCACAAAGTAAATACAACTCTAGACAAAGAAAATAACTATCCAAACAACCTCTAATGTGTCTCCTCTAGGCTAGCAGGCAACCTCCAAGCTATCTATAAATTTATCAACAGGTCCAGTCAGGACAGGAACGAGTACAAAACATCTCACGCAGTTCATATCGAGTTAAAAAATATAAAGCATACAATAGAGTAAAGTACATGAAACGCTGAAAGAAGAAGGTATATGAAAACAGTAGAGATTTGATAACAGAAAATATCTAAATATGATAAGTAAGAACTGTAAGGAACATGTGATTTAGAGTACAATATGGTTATGTAAACGGGCTAGGACAATGCAATGGTAACTCCATTGTACGTGGGTGTACAATCGACATATACAATAGTTATACAATGTTGTACAATAGGATTTGAGTACATAACCAGTTCTACTCCCCCTCCCCAATCAATACACAAGGATCCACTCCAGTTACGTTATCTTATACAATAGTGTACAATATTATACAATGGATGTACAATATTATACAATAGATGTACAATGTTATACAATAGTTGTACAATGTTATACAATAGTGTACAATGGTCTATCCCTAGAACACATGTGATAATGAAAGTACAATATGCACAATGAGTATACAAGGATATGGGTATTCAATAAATACAATATGTAAGTGAAACGCACATCATAATATGTATTTAGTGAATACAAGGGGATAACATCTCAAAAGAAGATTCATATAGTACCAATCCGTGATAACAATAGTGTCAGCATCAAGTACAGTAATCTAGAGCAAGAATGTAATCTAGACAAGTATGAAACGGTCAGAGAATGTACTCGCCTGATATCTGAATGTCCAAGATAAAGATACTGTCCGAGGAGAGGTGTTTGGCTCCTAATTAGAACAGCACAAGTCACAACATGTCCAAAAGGGTAATATAAAGCACTACAATGCATTCTACATGAATCTAGGTCAAACTAGGCCAAAGTCAACCCTTGGTCAACTCTGGTCAACTGCACTAGTCAAAGTAGGTCAAACTAGGTCATGTCCTAACCCAGCAAGTCTTACTAGACCTAACCAAGACTATCCTAGCAAGCACACATCAATACAAGGCTATACAAGCTAACATACACCCGACTCTATATAGCAGGCAATTATTCAATACTCAAATAGGCAAGAATTCACATTGGATATACACTAGGTAATCTATTACTTTAAGCTATATATGTCTACACATATATACACATGCATATATTAGTATTCAACATTAGGTCTATAATCATGGCATTACAAATGGTTATATAAACTTATATATATTACAACACAATATGCTAACATATATATAATATACATACATAGTTAGTTAACTATATTCATAAATACTTATTTAAGAGGCTATGTGTGTGTATGTGAACATGGCAAAGAGGCAAGTGAGGGTTAAATGGGCATACATAGTGTATACATATCAAAGAGTGTCAAAGTGTAAGTGAACAATGTGTCAAGTGTGATAGTATCAACATAGTATAAGGAGGTATATGAGGTAATATAGGATTTGTGTTAACATAGAACATTACATCTCATTAACTTGTATATTGCATACATTACAACTATTATTACATTACATTCATGCTTTCATTCATTCATCATTCATTTATTCTCTTGCACTACTATATGTACCATACATTACATACTATGGAACCTACATATTCATTACAAGCCATACTTACACATGCTTACATTAGATAGAATACTTACACCTCGTACATCATTTATTTAACCATTTACTCATGCTTGTATTCTCTATTTAGTTACATAATGTATATACATTAACATGGGTTAAATTCAAATAGAACATTATATTACCCACAAGGGTGCACAAAATGCATATGCCGAATAGTAACTCCTACTAATAATCAATACTGTACCCATCTCAGCATGAATTAAAATTTATGATTAAAGTATGTTATAGATCTATGTGTTAGCTTTTCGAACTTTAAACGGATCGCATTTTCGTTTCCAGAAACTCCCGAAATCGCGAAAACACCGAGAACGCATTTGTCTTTCGTACAACTGACACTCAAATAATTCTTCAGAAAGTTATAGAAATAATTAGGCCTATTAATACATGTTTTTGGAAAGCTAACTTCAATACGCTTCTTTTAAAAAAACGGGAGATTAAACCGAGCTTTGAGCTAAAAGTTATGACATTTCTAAGTTAGGGCTAAAATTAAAACGTGGATAAAAATCATGACGGATTTAGATAGTTTGAGCCAAAAGAATACACAATATATATCCTAATTATCCACAACAATAATAGCAATAATAATATGAGGAACCACACTCACAAACTTGATTATATAATCATCATGAATCATTTATTACATATATAAATATAGATACACTCTCATTACAATATATATATATAAATCTATATATGTAACATGAACACATCCACAACACAAAGGACACTCCTATGACCTCCAAATGGACACAAAATAGACACAAATGGAGATACAACCATGGGGGTCATTCCTATGGGTTCAAAATAGACCTATATGCATGAGAAAATGAAAAGGAGAAGAGATTTATACCTCCCGGTAGATCGAATCGAAGAAAAGCCTTCCCGGAGCGACACCGACACGTAGAGATTCCAAAAGGACACGAACGAGCTCCGAATCCTCCCAAACTTGGGTAGCTTCCTCCTTGGCTAGAATGGAGAAGGAAAAAAAAAAGATTTGGTGGTAAAGTGGAAGGATTTGGTGGAGAAATTGCTAGGGATTGCTCTCTTGGAATTTGGAGAAGAACAAGGAGAGAGAAAAATAGATGGATAATGACAAATGGGAGGCTCAACCCTATCCTTATTATGGCTGGCCATAAAGGTGATTTTGTCCTATTAGGAAAAGTCCAAAAGCCCCTACTAACCTATTCTATGAGCCGCAGATCTAAATTACGGTGCTCCGATCATCTTCTTTGGGCTTTGGGAGAGCTCCTCCTCTCGCTAGAGTGGGTGTTGCCCATTCTGGTTGGGTTTAAAGCTGCTCCTTTAGCCGCAGGTTGATTACGGTGCTCTTCTCTTTATTGGTTTGGGGAGCTCTTTCTCCAGCTAGAGGGTTGATTACCACCCTCGTTCTGCTCAATAAATGCTTCATTAGTCGAAGCATTTGATGGCGCATATGCTGAGACTTTATGATGCGCCTATGGGGCGCTGAAGGGCGGTACATAACTGAGCTGCTGAAGGGATGCACATAACTGAGGTGCTGAAGGGATACACATAACTGAGGATGCACATAACTAAGCTGCTGAAGAGATGTGCCTGGCTGAGAGCGCATGGCAAGATACGCATGTTTGAGAGCGCATAGCGGGATACGCCTGTTTGAAAGCGCATGGTGGTTGCTGCGCCTAGCTGTAGACTTAGGGTCTTTTCTTTGTAGAAATTCTCCTTTGTACAGCTCTTTTTTAGACATGTAATAGACTTTTATATGAAATAAAAATCCTCTTTTAATGTTTATACTTTTGCTTTGCTGTGCCAAGTACTTCCTCTGAGCTCCCGGACGCATGTGATGTTTAGGCGCATAGGATTTCTGGTCCTAAAATTCCATGCTTCTACAAGACCCTCTTCAAAGTTTCAAAACGTTTCACCAAGTTTTCGAATACTTTGAATAAGAATCATGGTGGCATCTTCTACGGGGCACATGACTGTTCGGGTGCATGATTTACTCTGCGCATCAGTGATGGGGCGCATGATCCTCTCAGTTAATGCAAATGATAACGCTTCGATAATCAAAAAAAGATTAATAATGATCTTTTTTTGGATTTATTTACAGTTATCTCCTCACAGAACCCGAGGCGGCGGCTGAGGTCATACTTCATCGGTTCACGCGTGCGATTGAGCCTATAAATAGGCGTGAGATAATGAGAGAGAGAATTCTTCCTCTCTTTGCTTTCTTTCTTTTTAGAGTTTTCCTTTGAAAAAACCCTAACTTCTTTCTTTCAAGAAATGGCTCCCAAGACTCCTCGTGGCGGTGCTGGCCGAGGACGAGGCAAAGGAAAAGAGCCTGTAGAGGCTGCCGTAGATGATGTCCCCCGACCGCCCGTCGACGTTCGGCCGGCGGTGATTGGTAGGTTTCATCATTCTTTACCATCATTTTTGAACTCACGTACGCCGACGCGCATGGAATTGAGTCCTGATGATGTGCTGAGATTTTTCTGCCGACGCACATGGGTTTAAACCCTGATGATGTACTGAAGTTTTACTGCTAACGTGCATGGGTTTAGACCCTGATGTTGCGCCGAAGCTCCACTGCTGACGCGCATGGGTTTAGACCCTTATGATGCGCCGAAGCTCCACTGCTAACGTGTATGGGTTTAGACACTGATGATGCGCTGAAGCTCCTCTGCTGACGCGCATGGGTTTAAACCCTGATGATGCGCCAAAGCTTCTTTTCAAATGCGCCTGGGCCTTATGCGCTTTTGATGAGAACGTGGCTCAGATTCTTTTGTTGTTTCTAACATCTCTGAATCTTTGCCTTCTTTTGTTGACCACCAGTATCGATGACTGTCCCGCTCTTGAATGAAATGCTTCTGGACGCTGCCCTCTGTCAGATGGGGGTGGATTATAATGAGGAGGTGATAAACCCTGCCCAAGCTGCCATTATGCTGGATCAGCCTCCCGAAAGAATGACTCAAATCCGGGAACAACAGCATGGGTTCCTCCAACGGATGATGGAGCGTGGCGTTTTAAAATCTGCCACTTCTGATAATGTGACTTTCTTGAAGCCTGAGTTCCTGTTTGGGGACCGCCTTACTTCTATTGAAGCAAAGGTATTAAAGGTCAAGAAAGATTGGTTCTTTACAACAAAAGGGGTGCATATGACTGTTAAGCAACTTGAACGTCAATTGCGTTTGACGGCTTTCTGTCGTCTTGCTTCCAAGAGGAGGATGTCCTGGGAGCTAACCCCATCTCAGGGGGGAGCGGTGGCAAGCATCATCAAGATCGACTCTACCTCCAATTAGAGGGATACTTTGACCGCCGTACGGGCTGGGCCTTCTTTCACCTGGCGGACTCTACGTCCTGGTAGTATTTATAGTGACGTTCCCATCAACACATTTGCTTTTGGCACTTCGACTTTTGCAAATCGAATATTGTTGTTGGAGCGGTCGTACCCGAAAGGTGAATTTCGGGCAGAGGGTTGGTGTCACTAAGTTTCCAAGTGGGACAAGCTGACGATCTGTGTTTTAACGCTGTTTCGAACCGAACTCCGAGAGATTGGGCTGACTGTCGCAATCCGTTCTACCCAGGCAGGCGTCGAGATCAACAGGCATATGTTCCTCGCACTTTTGGAGATGTTTAACACCCAGACCGGGACTTTCTTCACTCCGATGGGGGAGCTGGGACTCGTACTTCTTGAAATGTACGAGGTGTCAAATCTCCCTTGGAGATCAGAACCTTATGAGGAATACTTTCCGACCAACGAGGAGTTCCAAGTCCTGGGGGACAAAGTGGAGGAGATGGTGGCCGTCTTTAAGGAAGTGGCAAGTCATCATTATTATATGCAGAAGAGGGAAAAGGGCGGGTCACAGCCTCATGTGACTGCTTGGAGAGATTATGTCTTTAAACAAGACAAGGAAGATCCCTCTCAGTTTACAACTCCGCCAGCGCTTTCCAGTAGGGAGGTGCTCTATGAAATGAGCAGGCTAAATGAGAAGGATCCCTCGAAAAAATGAGGACCGGGTGTCGGATGAGCGTTCCTACAGCTGCTTCTGGCACCTTACTCATCGGATGTCGTCCAAAGCAGTATTGGCTGCTTATCTGATGATTTGGCTCCGGGATTACGTCTTTTCAGGCGGGTCAGGCTCTGTGGAGAGAGTGACCCAGAATCTGATCCTGCCAGTTGTGAAGTTGGTTTTTGGTTGTCGTCTGGCTCTACTCCTTGCAATGGTGTGTAACCTGCTGCAGGGTTTACGAGAATTTGCTGGAAATATGGTTCATGAACGAGGTTGGAATGACAACTTTCCCCGTGCCGAACTGCCATTTCATTACTTGATGGGGTGGCTAATTTTGCACCATTCCAACGTGATGAGCCCGGGCTTGGAAGAAGATCACAGAGCCGGAGATGCATTCCTCCGCCGTTTCCGCCAAAGGAGTTGGTTACATACCTGTGTCCCTGTTTGCAGGAAAGTTTTATCCCACCTTCAGGGGTGGGAGATCACCAAAGTTGGTCCCATCCTTTTGAGTTTTGAGGCCAACGAAGACTTAATGGATTCGGGTGAAGATGCCACCACTCTGCCTCCATGGGGATTCCGCTGGTTGCAAAGTATCCGGCCGTCCCATCTGGTATACCGGAATAGGAACCAGTGTTACCTGGAACCGTATTTGTCGAGCCGTTTTGTACGACAATTCGGCTATGCTCAGTTGATGTTGGACAACCCCAGTATTAACCTGGGGTATACAGGAAGCTTGTTGGATGGTGCACGAGCTTGGCATTACTACAATGCCGGATGCAACGGAGCTCGTTTTACGTTGCCTGTTCAGAACCCACGGCAGCCGATTCTTTTCTCTACCGCCAAATTTTACTGTGCCATGAATGCCGCGTCCCCTGGATATGATCGAAAGACCAGTTTTATCGTCGGCACCCAGTTAGAGGCAACAGGGAATCAGTTGGCGAAGGCTCGATCGTACCGTCCACCAGAGGCGGGTTATCGAGGTACCCCTGCCGTATCCACAAGGGGTCGGGCGGAGCCCTCGGACGATCAGCCGAAGAGACGTGCTGATACAGAGGCTGGCTCTTCTGTGCCAAAGCGACAGAAGAAGGCATTGTCACCAGCAGTGTCAACAGACTCGGTTCCTATGGAGGTAAGGAGTCTCACATAGTCTGGTTAGTTCCACCATTTTTGTGACATATACTCTTTGCAGGAGCCATTGAAAAGGAGACCCCAAACTCCAAAATCGGGTGCCAGCAGACCAAAGGAGGTAGCGGGCTCATCTGAAGAGCGCATTCCGCCAATCGTGATGTCTTCCGTGGTGGAGAATCCGGGCGATGTCGTTCCTGCGGAGGTTTTAATATCTCCAGATTATGTTGGAAGGGAAGCTGATGTTGAAGCAGTTTTCGAGATGGTGCAAGCCGCCGTGGGGGCCTTGGACGTTGAGGGTCTAGCAGACACGGGGCTTCCAGATGAAGAAGTGGAGTGGAGTTCGTCGTCTTCAGATGACGTTCCTCCAGAGACGCGTAAGTCTGTTACGGAGGCAACAGACGTGATTAAAACAGAGGAGAGGGTTGATTCCCCTCCTTGTCATGATGAGGGGAGGTCGGCTGTAGCGTTGTCGAGCCCTACCCCAGGCTCAGTAGTGGAGGCTGAGGTGGCTGTCGACCGGGAGGTAGCGACAGATTCCATCTCTGAAGAGGGATTTGATGAGAAGGGGAAGACTCGTCTGCCGAGCCCGACCCCAGAGGACGTTCCCCGCCAGGAAACAGGAGCTGATCCCGCTAGCTTGCCAGAGGAAGGCTCTGTGCTAATTATAGGTCGTGCTTTGGTGGTCGAGGAGGCGACTCCGGATGTTGATAATCCCCTTGAGATGGAAAAGGGCAAGGGGTTGCTGGTGCAGGAGCCCTCTGTTGCTTCTTCGACTTGGGGGACGATATCGACACCCCACCCAACTCCTTCTGCTCTCTTGGCATCTCGAGATAGTAGCAGAATTCAAGTCCCTGATGCGGGAGGGTTTGCTGAGGTCGACGTTCCAGCCTCGCAGATCGAGGTCGGTGGGTCTTTTTTAGGTCCGCCTTCCAGGGCAGCTCCTCCAACTCCTGCCATGACACCACAAGTGCTGGCGGATACGGATGAGTACGTCAAATTTATCATTGAGGTAGTGTACAAGATGCTGCAGAAGGGTGTATCGACAGTGATAAATGCTAATGGGAGTTTCGCGATGGCGAAATCCATGGCGCTTCCCCACATCGGACTGATACGTCTCCACCAGGGCCATGATCATATGGCCGAGATTCTAGAGGCCTCGGTGACTGAGCTGGACCAGCTGCTTTTCGAGTTTCAATGTATCCAACAAAATGATCTCTCCGCCCTGATAGACGTAGAAAAGAAGAAGCTAATCACTGAGACTGAGTCCTCTTATCAGGCCATCGTGGGTGTCTGGGAACGCGAGGTGGCTGAAACTGAGGCTGCGTTGGAGAGGCTATCTCAGTCCATGCAGGAGAAGGTGGAGTTGTGAGCTGCGTTGGACGCTAGTATAGCGGAGGTTAATGCCAAGATTCGCCTCCTTGAAGACCAGTGGGCCCAACTTTTATTAGATGCTGAGCGAGTCCAGGCTGAACATGTAGCATCTAAGGAGGAGGAAGCAGCTTTCACCCGCCGAGCTCTTACCCTGGCTCAGCAGCGGCAATAGTTGGACGAGAAGCATGAGGATGACACTTCTCCTGAGGCCATAGAAACGATGCGTCAAGAAGCCGAATGTCGGGTCCTGGCGACCGTAGAGACTCGGGCGGCAGACTTGAAGCGTCGGATTGAAGAGCTTTCGGCCAACCCCGGGGATGTTTAGGGATTGTAGTCTCTTCTTTTTTGTGTAATTTACAACTCTTGCTGGGGGGTGTAATCCTTTACTTTTGAATAAAGAATATAGAGTTTTTTGTTGTGTGTTCATTTTTGCTGTCATGAACTTGATGATTTTGTGTGGACCTATTATCTTTTGCGCACCTTGGTTTTTTTAGGTACAGATAATAAGTTCGGAAGAACCGATATATTTGCTCAGAGGTGATGTGGACGTGGCAAATATGGGATTCAAATGATAGAATCTTCCTACTCAGAGGTGTTATAGACGTGGTAGGATTGACTCTAGGGGGGATTCGCGAAACTACTCATAGGTAATGTGGATGTGGAAGTTCTGCGATCAATGTACGGCAACGCAGGGGTTGTCTGTACGAGATGTTTACTCAGAGTTAATGTGGACGTGGTAAACATGATGGGTAGCGTAGTCTTACGGAGTGTAAGATTCTGCTTTGTAGGGTGTAGGGGAACAATTCAGTGGTAATGTGGACGTGGTTGTCCTTCTATTGGAAGATAGAATGCCACGAAACAGCTGGGTTCTGGAAGCGTATAATTTTGTGGAAGGGAATGGTACGTGAGCCCTGATGATTGGGTCCACAGACTCCCTTGTTGGAGGAAGATAAAAGTACATGTCTGAAGGATGTAAAGAATAGTACTTCTTTAGGAACTTGCCGTTGATGGGCATCATGAACAAGTCCCATTGGGTTTGGCGAGGCGGTAAGCACCGTTTGAGTATACCGTCTCTATGATGAAAGGACCCTTCTACTTGGGCTCGAACTTTCCTGGTGTCTTGTGAGTCAACACCATCGGCCTCCTAACTGCCAGAACCAGGTCATCTACTTGGAAAGTCCTCTGCTTGACCTTCTTGTTGAAAGCCTGTGATATACGGACTTGATAGAGTTCAATGCGTTATTGAGCTAGGAGACGCTTTTCATCAAGTGCCTCCAATTCTCGCAGACGGCGACGTTGATTGTCTTCTTCTGTGAGTTGATTTGTGATTGCTACACGGAGTGAGGGTATCTGGATCTCGAGAGGCAGTACCGCTTCGCTCCCGTAGACCAGGGAGAATAGTGTCTTGCCCGTCGGGGTCCATACCGTTGTGCGGTAGGCCCAAAGGCATTCGCCGAGCTTTTCGTCCCATTTGCGTTTGTTGGATGACACGACCTTTTTGAGTAGCCTGACGATAGTCTTATTGAATACCTCAGTCAATCCGTTTGCTGCCGGATTGTAGGCGGTTGATGCTACGTTTTGAATGCGATTCTTGTCACAGAATCTGCTGAAAACATGGCT